>VYXB01006061.1:644134-655051 GCA_013397135.1 Pachyramphus minor
CTTAAGTCAGGCCTCTGTTTTGTCTGGATAAAACCTCTCTCGACGGATAGTAATTGTGTGAAGGGGGGAGTTTGTGCAAAAAGGTTTTGATCCCTTTAGTAACCCACGACACCTCCCACTCCTTAATCATCTTTGTTGCCTCTCCCTGGACTTGGGGAAACTACTTTCCCAGTACAAGAGCTCCATGTCTCTCTTGTACTGAGGAGTCCAGAACTGAACACAGCACTCCAGATACGTCCTCACTTGGGATGCAGTGGAGCAGGATCACCTCCCTCAACCTGCTGGCAATGTTCTTCCTAGTGCACTCCAATTGTTTTTTCTACAAAAACAAATATATAGTGAAATGCAATACCTGTCATACAAAAAGTGATTCTGAATTCTCCAAGGAAATGAATTTTGACAAAATATTCCTCAGTTTCAGTCTTTCCCTCTCTCAGTAGAAATTTGGCAAAGCTTAGCCCTATTCCCTGATACATCTGTTTGTTTACATAAAAAACTAAGTTGGAAAGGTTTGCCAGACAAGATACTACCTTCTGAGAAACCAAGGCTATTTTATTTGAAATCCACGTGAGACAATAGTTCTAGAGAGTTCAATTTCATCATCTTTCTCTGTTCTCATAGCAACCTTGATAAATTTGGCATGAATACACAGCTGGGAGTTGAATTTGCACTTCACAGATTTTCTGAGCCACATACCCACAGTGCTTTCTTCTGGAAAAATTTGTGTCTTGTTATCTTTCCATTCCCCTGGAGTTACACAGGCACACACATCAGATGTGCCTGCATCAGTGAATGGAGGTGTCTGCAGTTCTCCAATATGAAACTGCTTCTCTTCTACAGGTTGAGTAAGGGACCACATCAGGACTGACAGGAAGCACAGGAGTCACTGTCTGATCCTTCCCTCTGTCTATAGGTCACTGGGAATGTACACAGATCCAGCACAAGGGCAGGATGAGGGAGGGCATCATGAAACTTCTCACCTCCGATGTGGAGGGAATATTTCTACCAGCATGACTGATGGCAACATGTCCTACAGACCTGAAGAGGCTTTCCCTGCACTGGTTGGACCCACTAAGAACAGACTCATCTCTCCTGAAATCAATCAGCAAGAAGATTGGTGGAAACACCACGGAAACACCACGTGCAGTGCCCAAACCAGAGAACAACACTAATCACACACCAAGGGCATGACCCAAGGAACAAAGAAAGATTTTGCACTTTTACCTGCATGAAATTTTTTTAAATGATAGGTTTTCTTCAATATCAACTGTGTGGTGTAAAAAGAGCTATTTTCTCACTGGAAATACATGGTGCGTTGCAGGAGCAAGTGGAAGGAGTGACGTGAAGAAGGGGTTCGAGATGGAGAGATGGCTGAAGGACTGCTGAGGATGTGGGACCTGAGGTGGGACCCACCTGGTAGGACATTCTGAAGCAAGATACATTGTGGAGTTCAGACACACAGGCAGATGCAACCCCACCACAGACTACTTAGGGCTGGCCTGGCTTGTGCCCTCAGCTATGAAGGAGCCAGAGGGAATGCGTCTTCATGAGAGAGCTACCAGGCATGGCTGGCAGCAGCAACTGTAAAAAGAAAAATACTGTGGGGCAGTGGAAACAATTGAGAGACTGTACCTTGAAATGCAACATTCTGTGAAATCTGAGGACTCCTCGGGCTCCCATCTATTTCACTGAGGGGAAATTGGGCCATGTTCAATACAATATTTTACCCACATCTCTCAGCAACACAGATGCAGGCAAGACCTCACCACATGATTATTGGGAATCACACTGGGAAGGTTCAAAGGAGTTGAAACACAGGAATGTTCCCCTAGTCACTGGGGATAGGCTGTGCCTTACCAATCCAGATACACAGTTAAATCACAACAGAGAGAAACCTAATGATACAGGAAGGATTTATGGAGGTGAAGAGGTTGTGTTGCCATCCACATTAGTTTAGATTCAACTCTGAATGATGTCCAGAAGGTAGGACAGCTGCCCAAAACCACAAGAGATGACAGGATTTGCATTAAACTGACCGTGAAATGATGTGATGCACGTTCCTGAAAAAAAGGAACTCAGCTGGTGCTCAGAAAAATTAAAAAATATTGTGAGGTAGAAAAGAATGAAGGGAGAAAGGAGTGGAGGACAGCAGTGAAGTGAAAGGGATGTTATTAAATGTCAGGTGATCTTAATGTGGAGGAAGGGCAAAGAGCATAGCAAGAGGCCACTGCAGCTGCATCCAGATGTCCACAGGTGTTTTAGAATCAAACAGGAAGCATACAAAGGGGGGAAACACAGGCATGCATCTGAGGACGAGAGAAAATAAACCCAGTAGAAAGGTTAAGGCATCAAAGTAGCTTACTGCTATCAAGTGACACAGAACCAGTAACTGTAAAAGTATTTGTAAATGCATCAAAAAATGAAAGAAGAGCAAAAGAACGGTGCTGATTATTAGAAGGAAGGAGAACTAATACCTGGTAAAGACTGAAGTGTCCAGAGCTGTTTGGTTCAAACTTTACAATAGTTGATCTTATCTGTATTTTGTGTGAAATGAATTTCATAGTGGAAACAGAAGGACAGGTGTATGGGGGGAAGAAAAATTAAAACAGAATAACTAGATGTGGGCAGGTTTGAAATTTACCTTGGGGAGTTTAAACACCTCTGTGATCCATGAGGTCTCTGCATAGGCAGATGTGATGTCCCCAGGGAGTGGAGGAGGGCCAAACACAGAAGCCAGTCTTTCCATGTGTGCTGGTTTTGTCTGAGGTATAGTTAATTTCCTTCACAGTGACTAGTATGTAACTATGTTTTGGATTTGTGTTGAACACAGAGATACTAATATAGAGATATTTTTGTTATACTGAGCAGTTCTCGCAGAACATCAAGGCCTTTTTTCTCCTTAGACTGCCACACTGGTGAGAGGGCTGGGAAAATGAAAACTGGGGGGAGACACGGCCAAGACAGGTGACTCCAACTGACCAAAGAGATATTCCATATCATATGACATCATGGTCAGCATATAAAGAGGGGGCAAGAAGGAAGAAGGAGTGATATTTGAAGGTACAGTGTTTTTCTTCCCAAGTAACACGTGATGGAGCACTGTTTTCCTGGAGGTAGCTAACACCTGCCTGCCCATTGAAAGCAGTAAATGAATTCCTTGTTCTGCTTTGCTTGTGGCTTTTTGCTTTATCTCTTAAACTATGTCAACTCAAAAGTATTCTCACTTTTGCACTTTCAATTGTCTTCCTCATCCCACTGGTGGGGGAGTGAGCAAGCAGCTGCATGGGGATTAGTTGCTGGCTGGGGTTAAACCACAACACAGTGGAAGGAAGGCACTAAGAGTGCCTGAAAGATATGATGACTGATTATTCAGAAGTCAGTTGACAGCCATGGAGTAGACAATAACAAGGTGCCAGCCAACAGGAAGCCTGTCCAAGGAGAAGGAGGGTTCTGAAGAGTTCTGAACTCTCTCCCTATGAGATCAGTTTGGAAGTGGGAGGAAGTTGGAAGTCTTCACTATGTTCTGTGTATATGTGATAGTAATCTCCTATTCCTTCTTTATTCTTCTTTCTCTTCTGAGTTTTTCCTGCTCTTTACAGCCTCTTTATGTCCTATTCTCCTTCTTCTCTGGTCCTGAATCTTCTTCTACTCGCTTCACTTCAGTCATTGTTCCTAGCTTTTTGCAGCTCCCTTTCAGTTCACATACATTTCTTCCCTTCATCCTTGCCCTTCCTTTTTCTATCTTGCTTTTTGTGAATTCTGAAAAGGATATTCTGTTTCCAAGAAAACATCCCAGTCTTCAACACAGACTATATTTACTTAAAAGCTGAAAATCTTGGAGGTGAAAATGTCACAGCTAAACAACACTAAACACAACTTTAAGGAGAGAATTTCTCAAGCATTGACAGACTTTCCATGATTTTTAATCATGTTGGCATTGATATAAAAAAAAGTGAAATTTTCAGATGCCACAGAATATGCCGCATGAGATTCTAATAATTTTAAGATACGCAGGGTTAATTTTCAAAATATTTTTTACATGTAAAGCTTCGGGCATTTGAAAAGCCATTTCTAAGCCTCTACTTAGTTAAGTTAGTGCAAATAAGTAGCATTACTGAAGAAGAGCTTTATAAAAAGCTTTTATGTTTGTAAGAACATTTTAATTATTTAATTATTTCATTATTTCATTAATATGTTCTGAATTCCTACAACAATTGGTTTTGTTTATGGGCATTAATTTAAGCTAAAGGTATTTGTTCAGCCAGTTGATCATATCCTTTCTTCCCTCCTCAATATAAGGTTTATCTTGAGGATTGATATCTTCTCTTTTGCGATGCACAAACCCATGTGTCTGTCCAGGGTAAATTTTAACTTCATAATCAACTTTACAGTTTAGTTTAAGCTTCTGCTCCAGTGAGGTGACCTGTAACACAGAATGTTACATGTTGACTGAGTGCAAAGTTAACATGTTCTATACTTACGGCCCTCAAATTGTCCTGTTTTCTTTTACTTTTCTGGAATACAGACACAGTGTGTCCTTGCCACTGTTTCCACTTCTACTAATTTTATACCTAAATGCATTTCTGTTTCTACACTTGCTTTGTTGAACGAGGCTCTTTTCTCCAGTAAAATAACAGCATATCACTGTATAAAATATCAAAAAAGTTGAGTTGCTGTAATAATACTTGTAAAGGTGAAAGCACCTATTGCTCAGCTCATGAGAAGGTTAGCATATAGTGATCACTGTACAAGTTATTGTGGATAGGCCTCACACAGAAAAAAAAGAAAACTGAGGCAAGAGTTTGAACTAATTTAAAATTGAGGGAGGAGAGGCATAGATACAAAATAAACAGTTCAAAGCAGCTAGCACTTTTGGTAAGAAAATTAAAGTCAACACCATTCAATAAAAGCATGTGTTCCTCTTTGATCCCCTTGGTAGATAATCATCTTTCTCCAGTCATTCTCCACCCACACTCCAGAGAAATGCTGTTGACAGAGTGTCAGAAAGGAGAAGCTCTGCAAAACAGTGGGGAAAGGAAAAGTCTAGTCACAGAATTTTTTAATTTGCCTGCAACAAGTGATTCCATGATACAGGTGGGAACTTTCTGCTGTGGAAGTTATGGAGCATCAGTATCACTAAAGCAAGTCTGCCATCTTAAACTTGACATAAGTCTTCCTTTGGATTCTTGCTCTTTTCCTAAGAATGGATGACAATCATCCATATTTTTGAACAGAAACGGAAAACATTTTTAATGTCACTGTAAAACTTTTTGATTTGGAGATAAATAATATAAATTTGGGTAGACATACTGTAAGAGTTAGTGAAAGGGAAGAAAAGTGCAAATTAATTTTCTACTTTATTAAATACCAAGTTACAAAACCAGCATGAAAGGCATAAAAAAGACAAAAATCTGTGGTGGGAAACTCACCTGCTCCAATGGAATTATGTCATCCTTTTCACCAAAAATGAAGAAGGTAGGATGCAGCAAACTGGATTTGTCATCAAAATGCCTGATCACTCCTAGGGAAGAAGGAGAGGCATATACAGTGAGTCATCCTACTTCAAGTCATTAAAACACTACCAAATGTGTACAGTCAAACTACAAGACATTTTGACCAGTTAGAGCTGCTCGGTTTGCAATGGAATTAAACACACTTTGCTTAAAAGACCCTTTCATTATGGAATGTTTGGGATGTTACTAAAGGTAAAAAAATGGTTCTGTGTGAAAAATCAGGGACGAATTGTTACACTTGCCCAATTTTTTTGTTTTCTTTGGGCAACTGCTTCTGACCACTATCAGAGACAGGGTTCTGTGAGAGAGGGACACTTAGGAGCTGCTCGCCTCTAGCCTGGGAAGGTCATTTTTAAGATAATTGTAAATATTCAGCATTCCAGATACATCATTAGGATTTCAGTGTACATATATTGATATGAATTCATAACAAACTGACACTGTATTTTTGACTGTTCAAATGTATTTCAATTTAAGTAAAGTAAAACTGGGCAGCTACCACCCTGGCTACTCTTTTCATTCCTGAATTTATTACAACAGAAATGTAAAAAAATAAACAAGTAGCATTGTTGAATTGACTCAACTGATCAGCAAATCACTGCAGCAAAATAGTCCCCATTATCTTTCTGGAAAAAATACCTTCAACTTTCTTTCACCTGTGGAAGTACAGAAGTTTATAACAGAAATAACAAAGGTAACATAAATGTATTGAGAACTAAAGTGTGAGAGTGCAAGAGTTAAAACAAGGAGTTAAAAAATTGTTCCTATTAATAATGAGGGACCACTTTCTAAAAGATTTAAAACAAATGCCCAGAAACCCTTTTGTCACTGCCAGCCAAGAGGAACTTCAGCCACAGTGAGGCCTTGGCATTTGGTGTCTCTTGACTTGCACAGAAGTGATCCTGGTCGTGCCACTTAAACACATAGATCTTGCTGGTTATGATTAAGTGCAACAATGTTAGTGTGCTAAATCAATTTGCTTAAAGGTTTTGTGCAACAAAATCACCTTCTTTCCATCCACTAGATGTCACACTCAATTTTGTTACAGTAATAGCCCTACATAGTTCCTGCACTGGTCATATCTGCTCAGAGTGCAATAGGTATTTCAGGCTTACCATAGAGGGACACCCCCGTCTTTAAATGAGGATTTTTCAGCATCAGATGTTGCACAGCTGCTCCACCCCAGCAAAACCCAATGACACCAATCTTCTTTGCACCACATTGGTCCCTTAGATACTTGAGGACAACATCAACTTCTCTGAGACATGCAAATGAAAGTAAATTAAGGCTCTAGCTCTGTTCCCCTGGCATCAATTGTGGCTGTTGCTCAGAGACTGGCTGGGCTTCTGGGATGGACTGACTACCTTTGCATCACTTCTGGTTTTTCTCTTTCCCTTATTTAAAAAATTGTCTTTACCTCAACCCATGAGTTTTCTTGCTTTGTTTTTCCTATTCTCTCCCCTGTGGGAGTGAATGAATGGCATTACAGGTGCTTGGCTGCTGGCTGGGGCCAACCCGCAACACTACTTTATTATTATTCATTTCTAAAATATGGAAGAAACTCCAAGGGAGAAGACAAAAGAGAAAGTCCGTCTTTCTAGATCACTGTTACTAGGACATAAGGTGATTTTATAAACAGCAGTCCAATTAAATTCACAAATGGCAGTAGTTGTTGTATGGGCTAACACAAACAAAAGTTTAAGACACACAGCCAGTCAAGAACATCTTGTTATCACAAACATGACCTATAGTCAAACTATCTCTCACCAGGAAGAAAATAGTTTATAAAATTCTGGAAACAAATTTAAAATTGTTGCTTCTAGTTCACCAGAAACATTATGCAATCAAGTTATATGTCAGATAAAAATGGGGAAAATAGAGAAGAGTAGGAAACTAGTATACTTTGAACTAGCTGTTCTCTAGTCACATAGTGTTTGGTGACTGTACTTGCACCCAATCCAAAATCCATGGAAGTTATGCGTGCCTGCAGGAGCTGAATCAAACTGAAGACGAAGGAGTGAGCTGCATTTTCTAGCTTTTTCTGGTTCTTTTCATTTTAGTCACTCATTTCACTTCTACTCTCTACACAAGTAAAGAGTGGGTGCTTTTATTCTTGTTCAAATTTCTTTTTTCCATAAAGCACTCCTCACATAACCATGAGCTTATCCCATGAGCTGCATATGTGGACATCCAACTATATTTGGCCCACTAATAATTTAGGATCTAATGCTACATCTTTACTGAGGCAAAAATCCCTATGAAATAAGGATATCACTCATTGGACAAGGAACAATGGTTGTACTTGTCTATTTTGCCAGCATTTCGTGTTTTCAGCCATTCGTTGAAAGTCCCCCAGTCATTAGAAAGTTTCCAAGCTTCTTGTCCCACAAAAAAATCTGGGCAGATGGCTCTGTAAGAAAAATGAAAATATTTTATGCCCATGAAATAATAATGAGAAATGATTAAAGCAAAGTCCATGTGTATTACACAACAAATTCATTTTGTTGAATACACATGGTACTTAATTTACATGAAAGCATTATACCAGCAACCCTCAATATTTTTCTATCTAATAAGGAGATTTAGTACAATTTGCAGATACATTTTGCCCTGTTAAAATTCACTCATTAATTTGAATAGCTAACTTTAACTGAAAATCCTTAGTGGTTTTGTACCAAACTTTAAAGAAAAACCAACCAAACACATGGCATGTACATTTGGGCTACAAGGAATGCCAATTGAGAATATAGAAAAGAGGATATCAAATATGCTTTTCAAATATTTGAGAACTTGTTTCTTTCTTTGGCACAAACTGTTACACTTTATCCACACTGAAAGACCTTCAGCTTCTTTGCAGTTTTTGCCATAACAGCACAGTTGCACAGAGGCTACCTCAAGAGGGAGGAAGCAGTCTGGTTCAGGTTCATGGAAGATGGAAGATGGAGAATAACATTTATCTCTGCCTTCTGTGTTTACCTACTAACTCATTATGCTAGGACTACTGAACTATTTTAGAATTTTTTCACTGTATTAACGGGAAAGTTGCTAGAGAAAGGTGTAAGGAAAGCCTATGAAATTATTAGTGTTTGTGTGGTTTAAATGAAAACAGAAAATAGTGGCTCAACAAACTTTCTTATTAAAAACACACTTTAAAAACAGTAGTATTTCTTACATGTATCCATTAGTTGTTAGCATATCAGCTATGTATCTGGTGTTTGGGAGTTGCCATCCAAATATATCATGAATCACAATCACGGCTTTGTCTGTGCTGGTAGATGGTTTGCAAACATACGCCTTGATGTGTTCAACTTGTACCTCCTGCCCACGGCCTCCATAGTCAAACCTGTCTCCAATATCACATGGGCAGGGCCTTGATTCATTAGCCATGTGTGATACTAAAGAACAAAAAATATTCAGTTGTGAATACCAAAGCACACCGTACTGAAAAAGTTCAAAAGACAGTGGTATCATAAACTGTTCAATTTTTAAATCATTACAGTAATATGGTGAACATACTCATTACTGTTTGATCTAAAATGCAGTATTAGTCAATAAGCCCTCTGGGGTGTTTTTTTATAAATAAGAATCTTGTTAGAGTTACTTATGAACTCTTCAGCAGGGACCAGGGACATAACTAGGAGTTCCACGCCCTACAGTAAGTAATGCGCTAAAAATAAAGTTATGCAGTCAGGCAACCATCACAAATTATTTAGTTAGTGATAAAAGTTCTTTTTACAGCTCTTTCATTCCTCATCATGTGTATTTCCTGTCAGGAATGTATAACTTTCCGTAGTATACACTGCAATGGCTTAATACAATACTTAGCATTTTAAAGGAAAAAAAAAAAAACGCCAGCTACTGTGCAGAAAGCTATCATTACACTCAGACTAAATATTTTCCTCCAGAGAGTTAAAATATTCCATAGCTGACTTTTTCAATGTCAATAAATCCTTTTTCTAAATAGCTTTAGCCTCAGATATTACAGACTTCTGCAAAACAGTACTTAGGAGAGGTGCCAAGAAAAATATATCAGCAAAAGTCAGAGTATAAAATCATATTTATTTAATATTAAATAGAGTACACGTTCAAACTCCAAGATAGGGGAAAAAAATCCTTAAGTTGAGCCAAAGCTTTTATCAAGAAGGTAACAGAGTAGTATGGTTAATTTTTTTCAAACTATTGCTTAAATGAAAATAAGCAATTCACAAAGGTCAAAAAGTGCCAGCTGAATCTAACACAGATGTATGTAGTGCCTTGGACTCAAGTTAATGATTTTATGCCATCAACCTTAGGTTAACCAAGTGAGTGAACTGACCTGAATAACTTCATTGAATATGCACAGAGCATCTCCACATGACTAAAAAACATGGAGAGAATTTAGGTAAAGCTCTACCTAAACTCTCTACAGATAAATTGTGTGTATTACCAAAGAAAACTTTTTTTGTGCAGAAACAAGGATGTTCAAACTTGACTGAGGCAAATGTACTCACAGAGAGAAACAGGAAAAAGCAGATTACTGAACCATTCCTGGATGAGTGGGACTTAAATAGTTGTGGCACTGAAGGGACAGCTTTAGGAAAACAAATAAGAAATCTGGCAACCAGGAGAATTACACAGATTTCCAGAGACCAAGATCTTCTGAATTTGCAGACTTTAAAATTCAGAATATCCCAAACAGTATTACCAAAGCTAGATTGCAGAATCTGTGCGATTTCACTTAAGCATTTATTTGAAAACCAAACAATAACTAATTTTCAGAAACGTGAATCTACAACCAGAAAAATATAAAGATATTGCTGTGTGGCACTTTCATTTTCAACACATTCTCCTGAGTCTTCCTTCTGAGAGGTCTTCCCCACCTCTGGACGGGAAATAAAAGGTTTTTGAATCATCATCTTAAAAAAAAACCAGGAAAAAAGTAGCCTCCAATTTCATTTAAATGAGCTCGCACTCCTTAAAAAAGCACGCAGATGAAATGAAAATCCCCCAAACATGCTGAGTCAGACCTCAGGACACACTTGATCTACGTTTCTCAGAAGAAAGCTCTCACTGAGAGCTCAAAAACGACAACAACAATAAGACAAACTTCACACATACCTGCAGCACAGCAAGTGTGCGAAACAGTAGAGGCAAGATGCCGGAGCTCAGCGTGAATGAATGGGATTCCAAACGAAAGCGCTAACGCTCAGAATCAAAGCGTGAGTGCAAGGATCCTGTTTCTTTAAATCAGGGTTACATAAGCCTTTATCTCGGTGGTTCGCGCAGTGACCAAGTCCGCTCTTTTTAACGCCGTTTTCACAACGAGTGTAGGCGGGGTGCGCTGCTGCGGCTGCCTACCAAGCCTTCTTTTTCGCTTGCACCAAAAAGTATTAAGCACGACTTAGCTGCGCAATCCATCTAGAAA
>VYXB01006061.1:655063-693024 GCA_013397135.1 Pachyramphus minor
TTTTTGTTTGTTTGGTTTGGGTTGTTGGGTTTTATTTAAGGGTGTTTCTTCGGTTTTAAAGGTTGGGGTATTATCACTTTTAAACATTACATTGGCATTATCAGTTCTTTAGACTGTTCATACATGGGTAAAAGACATATTTAAAGTCATCAGCAAGGTGAGTAAAGTAGAGACATCATTTCAAAGCTTATATAGCACAGAAAAAATGTTTTCTTTCAGAGAGAAAATCAGCAGCATGTAAGAAAGTAACAGCTTTGTAGACTGCTGTACAATGTGTTTAAAATACTGATACATTCTTATCCTATCACAGGACATTTTATACATTTTTTTTCCTGTTTTAATTAAAGTGTTTGATATTTGTATCCCTCACATTCTTCTGATTTTCTTTTTATGGGATTATTAAGATTATTCCTTAATGAGCTTTAGCTAAATACATTAGCAATCCAAAACTCACTGTTTCCTCAGAAACATGTCTAAAAAGTAGACTTAAATGCACGTTAGCCCACCACACTTCTGTCTTACAATTTAGCCTTCATGTAGAAGCTGTTTTCTCATATTCTAAATAACTTCGTCAGTGCTCTTTGTTTGCAATCCCTAAAATGAAGTCAAACAAATAAAAAAAAAACCTACCCAAGAATTATAGAGCAAAGTCATAAGGCTCAAAACCCAACCTTTTTGTTTGGGGGTTTGTGTACTACAAAGTATAGGACACAAGTTGCTTAGATACTCCACAGCAACTTTAAAGAACAGTAGTCAAATAAATGAGAGAAAAACTGGGAACTTGCATTATTCCTGGAGAAGAAAAATGGCAGCAATGCTTACACAATCTTCTCTCTACTAGAGCTGTTTAACCACATTTCCACTTACTTATTCATGTCACTCTGGAAATAATTCTTTATACCTAAGGCTATTCCCCTTGACCTTAATATTAACATTAAATTTTAGAAATTAAACTTCTTTTCATTTAATTTCCTGTTGTTTCATTTTCTTTTATAGGCAATCCATGATGCTTTTTCACTTGAAAGTCAAGTCTTAATTCAATACATCCATGATCTCTGTGCATGCAGTTGACTGCATTTCACATTGTAAACACACACCTTTTTTGGATCTCATATGTCCAGCTCTTACTCAGTGACTTACAGTTGTATCAAGAAGATTTGGTTGTACTTGTAGTAGCTCACAGATGCCCTTTCATTTCAAATAAATGCTTCATTTCCATTTGTTTTGGTTTTGTGTGTTTTTTTGCTTAGTCACAGTGTTAGTGTAACAGCACACATGCCATTCCAGCATTTAAGAATGACTGCCCTTCTCTAAATAGACGTCCTGATTGTCCTCTTGCACATTAGCTTACCTTCTAATTCTAATGGAACACCAGTAATGTGGAGTTATCATGATTAGACACTGGGATAATTAAGGTACAATAAATTTCTAGAACTCTACCTTCTTCTCCTGGACAAAATGTGTTATGACACCTGTATCACCCAGATAAAAGCTAAATTAATATATTACATACAGATGTTATCATATGAAAAACAACAGTTAATCAGCAGATGCAGACCAGAATTCTCTGAAGACCTTCCCATGGGAAAGATGGGGGGAGGACATTAGCAGCATCTAAAGGAGGAAAACACATGCAGGAAAAAGCAAGAGAAATTTAAATTCCCATGAAGAGATAAGGTTCATTAATACTGTTGACTATTTTTACAGGAGACACACCGCAATATATATTTCTCTGACAGTATATTTAATTTGAGATACTGTCATTAGTAAAATTAAGACTCCCCTAAATTGCATTTTCTTCCTATTAAATTCCATGCAGTCTTTATCAGTAGCACTGATAAGGTGAAAATGGATGCACAAACATTTTTGGTTTTCTTAGAATTTTAGAGATACCAGCACCTGGTGAAGACAAAAGGCACCTGGTTTCAAACCAACTATCACAAACCTTTCTCCCCATGAGGCAAAATTAAACAGTATAAATCACTGTCACAAGATACACTAGAGAGCAGCAGATCAAGCAGGTTCAAAAAGGAATTGGCAAATCCTCAAAGGCTTTGGTCCACCAGTAGCCATTGGACACAATACTCCGCTGGCAATATCCAGCTCAGGAATCCCCTGAAGTGCAGGTTGCCAGCATGTTTAGCAAGAGAGGATATTCCCTACACAGCTGCTGCTGGCCACAGGTGGAGGCTGGGTGCTGAGACGGGTGCAATCTTGACCTGATGATACTCAGAGAATTTTGTCTCATATCATTGATGGAAAAACTAGGCAGCAAGATATAATTATGCAAAACCGAGTAATATTTCTCCTTTAGGCAGTAGGCATGGTTGGAAGCCCCACATTAAATGCCTTGTCCACAGACTGCATTGTATGTTTCAATTCCTAAGGTGAGCAGGAAAGCATCTATAGAGTTTCACAGAGCCACAGGTAATCTGAGAAAGTAGTATACCATCTGAATAACCTCAGCCACAAATTTTGAAACAAGATATGACCCCTTACATCACCTGTTAAATACACATTTGCCACCAGGGTACAACTCAAAAAATCCTCATTTCTCAAAATGAGGTTCACCAAACAATGTATTTGTGTTCCTAAATTTTCGACTTGTGATTTATCTGGAACTTAGACAAACAGTGGCCATAATACACAAACAGATTAATTTACTATTAGTCTAACTTATTTCAAGCATTAAGGTAAATCTGAAGGAACTGGAGAATATTTCAAGCATATTCAAACGTCACCCACTTTTGCAGTAAGGTTCTAGAAAATTTGTTACTATATAAGGGCAGGTCTTACAATCTGCAAAGATATGGACAGAACAGCAGTATTTCCTATATGTGAAATATATAACAATGCTAAATACACTATGAGTAAAAAAAAAAAAAGGCTTCTTAAAAACACCTATGGATGTGGTTTGTTGTATCCTACATTGTTGGTTCCTGGGACACATAGAAAACTGTCATACAACAAAGAATAGCTCCCTGAGTAAATTACTATAAAACAGCAGTGGGATTTTGATAGAACTTTTTATCTGGGGTTAGTAGCCATACTTTTACAAAAGAAAGAGGCTTAAGAAAATAAACAAGCTAGATTTCATTCTTAGCCCTTCCCTGTCTAGCTCTATTTTCCTGCTTGTTATTTTAATCTTCAAGCACTATTATGAAGCTGAATTTTGACTTCCAGTTCAGGATGGAAATTTAAATATGTAGAAATTAAAAATTGTGGAGGTTATTAGCATACTCAGTGAAGGGGAATGAAGTTATACCTTTCAGCAAAAATGAAGATGTTGGGTTCAGGAGATTGGACAGATCATCAGAATCTTTGATTACACTCTGTTCCTGAGTGAAGTTCTAGCTCTGCAGCATGCAGAAGAGTAGTAAACAGGAAAAAGGAAGCTAAATCGGGAAGGCGACCAAAGGGCAGCATGTATGTCTGTCCAGATCCAAAATAAAGACATGGCTGCTCTGACCCGTTCTGAAAGTGGAAGGGAATATCCTCACCACCGTCTTCCTTGCATAATATCCTTCCAACTCTGCTGAAAAGGTCTCTCTTCACCAGCTAACAGCCTCATTTGAAGAAATAATGCTAGAGCAAGTACTTAAGCTAGACAACATGCATATGCATAATGCTTATCTCCTTGTATTTGCCTACCATAGAGAGATACACCAGCCTTTAATTCCCAGTGTGTCATCATTAGGTGACACCTAATTGTTACAGAAACACTATCCCAGCAAAAACCAATGATCCTTAATTTCTTTGCATCACACTGTTCCTTTAGATATTTCAGGACAACATCAGCTGCTTTGGAACATATAATCAAATGCAAATCAAGCAACCATAGTAAAACCAGTATTTGAAATATGACAAGAAAATATAGAGAAGCATGTAAGTGTCCCCACATCAGGCTGCAACTATATTTTCATTCACATACTTTAAATAAATTATTATTTCAGGTAAACCTTAGGGGTTGCTAATCTGAAATCATCAGAGAGAAAAAGAAAAAAAAAGAGAGAAGTCATAGAATTCAATAAAAAAGCAATATAAATAATATATATCAAAGGAAACCTAAAGGGATAGAAAGTAGATGATTGATTACACACCTACCTAAGAGTTTAAAAAAAGCTTAACATTCTCTGATAAGCTAAATAAATTTTTGCTCAATAAATGTTGATAAAAAAGTAATAAAAACCTCTCTAGAGAATACTGCTAATTAGCCAGTCAAAATGCTGACAGTAACTGAAGTTAGTGTCTGAGATATTTGTTGCAGGGAAGTCAGTGTAAAAAACATGGTAGGTGCTTTCAGATTTCACATTGCAGCCTGAAATACATTTTGCCTAGATGCTGAGTTCTGAAAATACTCATTTGCCCCTGAAGCATCTGTCACCATGCAGAGGCAGTAAAAAGAAAGTATAGGTGGGAGACAAGTGGCATTTAAGGCTTTTGTATCACCTCAAAGCTGTGTTTCCAGCCCCGTTTCTTCCCCCCTTGGTCACGCAAGCTATATATGCCACTAATAAACCAGCCTTGCAAATACCACATTATCTTCCAATGCACAAATACATACAGAAGCAACTTAAGTGCCAAAAAATTCTTTCCTCACTGCAGCTGACACTTGAAACGTGTGAATTGCCTGTAAGAAATGCTAGGCAGTGCCCAACCCTGCCTTCCCATTGCAGCAGAGAGGGGACAGATTCCAAACTAAAAAGGTTTCTACAACAACTGAGCCCCCTGAGACAGGAACTCTCTGGAAATGATTCAGTTATGTTTCCCATAGTCTTCTCACCAAATACATAAGCCCAGCAACTTTTGACATAGCTACTCCAACAGTCCAAGATATTTGCTATCGCAGGCAGTTTAGTTTTGTCTCTAATTAGTCTGACCCCTTCTCAGTGTTTTCTTGCCGATAGCTTTCCTCTGTGTTATTAAGGCAGCAGAGCCTGTTAGTTACAGGTCTTTGCTGATAAATGCTTGGGCAATGTTGCACATGGGAGGGGAAGATGTGATACTCCTCTTGGCTTCTATCATCCCATTCCCTAGGGAGCCACTGGCTCTCATTGCTCCAGGATGATGCAGCCATCAGCTGCCTGAGAGCAATCATACCATGGTGGGCAACTACTCAGGCACAATCAAAAACTCTTTTCTTCTTTCCATACAACATCTTAAAGGATCAGTCAGTTACACTTGGTGAGATACCAGATGAGAATTGTGCTTTCTCATGGCTTGTGTCACTGGGCACTTTTAAACCATGTTTTTGAAGTAAAGGAAGCAACTTGCAGTCTATATTACCAATACTGGATGACAAAACTCCTCACTAAACCACTACTGATAGAGTTGTTCTTGAAGGAGGGCAATGAAGGTAGTGAAGGGCCTTGAGGTGAAGCCGTATGAGGAGCGGCTGAGGTGACTTGGACTGTCCAGTCTGAAGAAGAGACTGAGGAGAGACTTCATTGCAGTCTACAACTCACTCATGAGGGGAAGAGGAGGGGCAGGAACTGATCTCTTCACAGTGACGGTGACAGTGACAGGACCCCAGTTTCAGGGGTGTTTTAGGCTGGATATTAGAAAAAGATTCTTCACCCAGAGGGTGGTTGGGTACTGGAACAGGCTCCCCATGAGAGTGGTCACAGCACCAAGCCTGTGTGAATTCAAGAAGCATTTGGACAATACTCTTAGGCACATGGGATGACTTTGGGGACTGTCCTGTGCAGAGATGGGGGTTGGACTCGAAGATACTTGTGGGTCCCTTCCAACTCAGCATATTCTGTGATTCTGCGATCCTGTTCAAAGCAAAATGAAAAGTCACTGATTCCATCCCCACTTCTAAGGAGTCATTAAAAAAGGACACCTTTGCTGGTAGATTAGCTGCATCCAAAGCAAACATAAAGAAAACATAAACCACAAAGCAACATAAAGAAAGAATTAAAAAAGAGGGGGAAAGGCAGTATCTGACAGCAGCAGGCAATGTGATATCCAGCTCCCTGATTTAATTTTTTCATGGCAGCTCAAGCTTTCAGCCAATCACCAAACACAGACCACTCATCAGAAGGCTTCTAAACTTCTCTTCCCAAAAATAGTTGCACACACAGAGACACACACACAAAACATAACATTGAGTGAATTAATCAAACAATGAGATTTGTTTTGACCCTTCACAGCATGGAAGGTTTCTATACAGTCATAATTTTGATTTCTTTTTCCTAAGTAATGTTTTTAAATACCATTTTTACCTCTTCTGCAGAAATACTTACGATCTTCAGAAAGCATTTAGAGGTATCTATCTATTCTTTTTTTTCAATTACTAAATCACGAAATACATTTTGTGATACAAATCTGGAAAATATTAATACTGTTATCCCTAATATTTATCTGTTTTGAAACTGTACACAGCAAAACAATAAATTATCTTGTAAAAGATGATCTAACTAGGCCCTGATTACAAAAATTTTAGATTTTGCGTACAACATATGCCATTTAACATAAATGCGTCATTAAAGGGTTCCACGTAAATGAAGACAATTATATAAAATAGATGTTTACTACAGAGCACTCACTTATGACCTAGAAAAAAACAAACAAAGAGACACATGATGGACTGAGGTCAGCAAAGAACAAGTGAAGGGAAACTGTGTGGGAAGAAAGGGAGGAGTGTTTTACTGATTTGGTGACTGGAAAAAGGGAAGTACAGGAAGAGTCCACGCTGAACTCTAGAGTTCCTGTGTCATGAGGGTGCCCAAACCCTGGCTCAGGATGACCTCAGCTGAAATGTTTTGTGTGACTAGCAGCAGAGTTATGATGGCACATTCACTAGTGGATAGTAGAGTTTTTTCACGCAGAAAGAAACAAACAGGGACTCTGAAGTCTGCCATCGCTAGGTCACCATCACCAAATGCTGCTGTGTGTTCTCCCAAGACCAACCCACAGGGAAACAATGGGATCCCTGGGAAATGACGATCATCTTTCACTTATTAAATGTCTTTGTCTCTCTCCCTCCTCAGACACACCTTGTGTATGATAACGATCATGGTGAAATGACTGGACTGGTTTGGCCTAAATCAGACAAAGCATGTTGCAAGCATTTATTTTTTTTTACTTTGTTTAATCATTTCTATCATTTCTGTGGGGAAAAAAAACCCAGCAAGCCCAAACCAAAAACCAACAGTGACATCCACAGTGTAGTTGTGTTTGGAAATGTACGAGCAAAATTGCTCAGCCTTCAGATAAGCACCTGTCAGAAACACATACGTTGCTTTGAAAGTGAACGTTCCCAAGCCCACAAAGAACAGGTTCTTTCCCATTCAAACTGAGCTAATAAGAGACTACCAGCCATCAGCTATTTACTAGTTGCTGAAATACATCTCTTATATCTCCTCATCTCACACTGCACTAGGAAAAGATCCAGCTATCTTCCTCTCAGTAAACATCAGTCACCAGTTCAGAAGCATCATGAAGAAAACAAGCAAGACACACATGACTTCATTCAGACACGACTACCTGAAAACACTCAGTTTTCCTCCTGCCTAGAGCAACGGATACACCATCCTTTTCCCTTGACCACTGCAGTATTAGCAGTATAGGCGGAGGGAAAGAAGGTATTACAAAAAAACCTGTTTACACGGCATGAATCCCTGAGAAAAAGTACAAATAATATAATGTAGATAAAGACCAATTCATCAGACGCTGGGTACTTCTGACGGAGCAGACTCTCAAAGTAATAAAGCAGCACATTGTCATACCAGTGATTTGCCAGTATCCTGCACAGCATGAAAGGTGTGTGTCCATTCTCATGTTGAGAAAATTTGCATTTGGTCACAAGACAAACACACTTCCAAACATGGAGCAGAATAGGGGGTATCAAGTCCTCAGGAAAGACAGTAGCAAGCAGCATACTCTAGACCAATTCATTGTTCCGACGTATCAGAAAATCCTAATGCTCATAAAGGTAGCATTCTTATCTTCAGAGATAAGAGCTTCTTTCAGTTCCACAAATAGATCTCAGCTACACGGCAACTGCCTGCTGACATTTAATTTCCTTCATTCACCATAGACTGAGGGCATTAAAGGCACTGTCTCTCTAAACTAGACTGCCACAGAATCATATGGAGGTGTGCTTTTTGGAACTGCAGGCCAGCTCAAACCCTATATTAAGATTTATAAAGTATAAAGCAAATGGAGTACCTTGCAGCATATCCAGTTATTGCAAGATGTTGCTTCATTTTGGAATTTAACTGTTGTAGGGCATCGAAAATGAATATGAAATATTTGGGAGGGGAGAAGGAGATTGTATTTAATATTCCATGTGTATTTCTGCTGATGACATTTTTTTAATCCCATAATATAATTCAGTTTGAATAACTGTTTATTTTAAAAGAACTAAAATAGAATAAACATTTATGTTTCAGAACATACTATTTTTAAAAGCCATCTCACATTGCTAGGAAAATTATCAGAATCACTTTTTACTGCATCGTGTATTCTATGCATATTATGTGTGCAGTCACTTCTGTAAACAGTAGAGAGTGAGGAGAGTATGCTGTACTCTGCAACATTCCACAACAATGTTCCTTTTTGGTTTTGTTTTATGGAAATATATTGTTCAAACTGCCCCTGTAACAGTTTCCTCTCATGTATGAGAATAAAATTTTAACATAATGCTAGAAACCATAAAGAATGGGATTTCTTGGAGAAGAAAAGATTTCTTTCATGTATCCATTAGTTGTTAGCATATCAGCTATGTATCTGGTGTTTGGGAGTTGCCATCTAAGCATATCATGAATCACAATCGGGGCTTTGCCAGTGCTGGTAGGTGGTTTGCAAACTTATGTCTTGATGTGCGCAACTTGTACTTCCTGCCCACAACCGTCATAGTCAAACCTGTCTCTAATATCACGTGGGCCATCATTAGCCATCTAGGAATCTGCAGGAAAGCAAAATTGAAAACCAGGTGCTATTTGCAATAACAACTGTGGTTATGAATCATTATCTTCATGCAGTCCCCTCAGTCTCCTCCAGACACCTAACAACACCCACTTAGTAGTGCAAAGTTTGGAAGGTTACAAGCGAAACTCCAAGTGTTTATTGTAAAGAGGCTGTTGACACATTCATTCCAAAGTATTCATGAACTTCAGGCTAGTCAGCACAACGCATGAGTGTGGAAAGGCCAGAAAAAGGGCTTATGTCAGTCCACCATTCCTAGCTTTGTGCCTGGAGCAATCCAGCATGTGATAATTACATTTCCATGTGGGTCCCCTCACACTGGGTTACATAATCATTCCTCTCATGTGGTCTTACAGTTCCTCCTCATAGGCAGACACCTTGTAACCTCTTGCTGTTTCTCTTGGGGAACCTCACTGTCAGCATGGTGCTTTTCTGACTACTGTTCCACTAAAGTTTTCTTTCTCTATGTCGCCTTTCCCTTCCTCCTTGTGGAATCCAAAGCCGTGCTGCCTATATGCACTTTGCTGATCCCTTGTATCCCTTGCTACGTATAATCCTTTCCCGGGGAGCCCATCATTAATTGGCATCTCTAAAAGTTCTAATAAACCAACTCAAAGAAGGTAAATTAGCAGAAAGTTTCCCTGCAAGTTACATACTATGTAATCTGAACTGAAAGTGGTTAGAAGAATAGAGAGATACACCACTGTTGTTCATATAACATACTCTCACACATTACAGATATGTAACTTCTCCAGAGGTATACATTTTAAATGACAAACTGAAACTACTCCATTTCTTCTCAAGTGAAGGAAGTTTCTGAAAGGAGGTCTTCTCACAAGAACCCCCCAAGTTCAGTACAATTTCTTGTTCCTTTCAACAGGAGACAGGCCACTATAGCACGTTTTTAAATCAAACTAATATTTGGTGCCCTTCTCTTTCCCTTCCACAGGCAGTAGATGGTCATACACAGAGCATCTTTTCTACCCTAGTCTGAGAAGCTGTTTAGCCTCACTCTGCTACCACTCTTAACTGATGAAAATGGAACTGTTTTCTTATTAACATGAACTAGTCTCTTTTCCCATGTAAGTGTACGCACTGAATATTCCTTGGTCTGGCTGGTCCCCTCACTAAAGTGAAAGGCAGAATGCTGCCAATAAAAGTCGAATGCACTATTCAGTGTTTAATTGTTTTTTGTTAGGAATATATTTTAACCATCTATCCCTTTCTAACTAATTCAAATAGATGTCAAATAAGACCTTTCATACACTTCCAGCACTCCCTCCCCTCTTCAATTTCTCTGCTACAATTATAACACAGTAAGTGTATTAAAAACAGTTTCAAGACTTAATCTATCACACAAACCCTCTCTATAAAATAAAACCAAATAGCAAAACAATATGGGTAAGGCCCAGTTTAGGCAGAGTCTGATCTGCAGACTTCTAACACTGCCCCACAGCACAACAGCATCTGTGCTGTTCTCTCACCCACAGTGGTGAGCCTGGGGCAACAGGATCAACACAGAAACAGGTCACAAGATTCAAAACAGCTCCAGTTTGAAACACTTTCGTGCTTTCTTCTTCATCCATTTATTTATTTTTCCTGCTGCTCCTCAGCCCTTGTCCAGTTTCTTCTATGGCATGTCTTCAAGGTGGCAGCTCCCCATTTTCTCTTCCAGAAAGGTCTGATCCTCAATCATAGGACTGCCAGACACAAAACTGGGAAAAAAAAACGATCTCCACAATACTCCATGCTATAGTAGAGGCTTCTCCTACCTCTAATGAGCACTGGTGATGCTTGGATGGATGGCAGAAGTTCAGATTTACTAGTTGCTATTTACTAGTTGTCGAACACTGTCTGTTCAGTGATAAATGTTTGGACTTCCTCTCTCAATTGAGTTTTAGTTTGCTGAGTCATTTTAAAGTGATTTTGCACTATTTGGCAAATCAATTTTAACAGAGAATTGCAAGGAAATCAACTCAGCATTTTGGAACTAATACTGTTTGCCATGGTTAAAATTCATTTAAAGAGTTTCATATAACTCTATTTATACTTGTTTATATGAGAAAAAAAAAGATCTTACTGACAATGAGCAAGCATAAACAGAATACCTTTGGGTAAAATTTGCATCATGCTTCTTCCAACTCATTGGCTTGACAAGTCCTAATGATATCTTAAGGCAATCTGATTTTGCTATGTACAGGAGATAAACTGATAAATATTCAGCAGACCCAAATAAAATACAGGGTGTGGCAATGCTGTATGACAAACAGTGTTTTCTCTGAATAACTACAGACTCCTAAGGAGGAGATGGCAATCCACCTTGTGTCACAACCCAGCAAGCTGGTGCCTTGCTGCCCGCAGAGACACCATTGAAGAGCTTTGCCTGCTACAGCTTCCCACTTACTAGGAAGTGAGGTTTCCTTTGACACTGGTGTACCTTTACTGCAGGATTTGACAGGGACCATTCAGAATGTAGATTACTCTAATTAGAGCCAAAATCCCTAAAATCTTCATGGCAATCAAGGAGAGGGGCACCTTCTCATGGACATTTCCTAGAGCGAGTATGGTCTGTCTGTGTATGGTCTGTCTGTGAAGCTGTTGACCACAGTGATGTTTATGCAGTGCTGAAAGAGTAGCTGTGATAGTCTGCATCAGAATCTCGCCTAAACTAGTTATGTCTGGGCTGAGAAGTCAGGGGTTATGTTAAAAATCTGCCTCATTTCCTTCTCTCAAGGCAAACCATCCTACTGTTTCTGCAGGTGTGAGGAATACTGCCTCAATGCAGGTTTAAAAATCCTGGAGAGAAGTTTTACACACTTCCTGCAAACCCCTTACCTGCACACTGAAGTGGGGGAATGAGGACAGAGGGGGGTGACCTGAGATGAGGTCAGAGCATCCACCATGGTAGACCAACCAAGCACAGGAATAATTTATCAGGACTCCAGAAGCAATGGCACACGTGACCACATGCTGTGAGCAGCAGGAGAGCCTGGATGCCCAGAACGGCTGGTGACACCCTGCACCAGCCCTAATGACCAAGAGCTGAGTACATTTGGAGAAGAGTACAGGCAGGCTTTCACATCTCTTCTATAAAAGTTGTTTACACAACCTGCAGCTGCATCCCACACATACTATCCCACACCTACAAACTGCCTCCTTAGCTTCACCTAAGGAGGCTCCTCACTGAACACTTATTTTTAAGAACCTGTGTAGCGTTTGGGAAAACAGACAGGAAAAAGCTGTTGCACATGCAGTGTGTGTTTCTAGCCCACTTCAAACCGGTTTTAAACATCAATTATGTAAGTGGCATTTTTCACTGCAGGACAAGCTACAGCAGACACTTGCTTTCACAGCTCCCTTGAATTCCCACTTTCATGATTACATGCTTGACCCTTGTCTCCTACAGAAATGACATCATGTATGATGCTGCTTTGACAAATCCATGATACTTGGATAATTTTTCTGAGGTCATGTAGACAGAGGAGTGCTGCCAAGGCCCTGATGTTCTCCTTGGTCTATATGGGAACGTTGTGGGATTGGGACCTGGACATTTGGCTGCACAAGATACAGCTAGTGACCTGGTACAGCCATTTGGGGGCATGGGCTAACAGGGACTTATACAGAAAGCACCTCGTCAGGTTAGCATGGGGATTTGGGGGATTAGAGGATGTTTGAGGTTGAAGGCACCCCTGGAAGTCATCCAATCTCCCGCCATGGGTCAAGACAAGATCGCACCACTCAAAGCTTCACTCACCCTAAAAGGTTTTGAAACTCTCCAAAGAGGGAGATTCTACCACTTCTATTATCAGTTTACTCCAGAGCTTGGTTGTGAAATATCTTCCCCTCCTCAGAGCTCTGCTCTTCCCCCAGCTTCAGCTGCTTCCCTGCCTTTTCCTATGCCCTTCTGACACGACCGCCTCCACCAACACCCCGGAGGGCGAAGGAGGGGGCAGCTCCCCAGCCCGGCCTTGCCCCACTCCTGCTTTCCAGTGTCTTTCTCGCCCAGCCAGCCCCGCTCCGGGGTGGGAAGAGCTCTGGGCAGCAGTTGGTGCCCACCCACAGGTGCCTTTCTCCCGCTGGATCCAAAGTGGCTCTGCAGTACATGCGGGTGCTGGGGGTGCAGCCTCGGCCTCCTGTGGGAGAGGCGAGGGCTGCGAATGAGAATGGTGGTGGTCGTGTGTCGGTAGCACTTCTGCGTTTTTCCCCCAGTGCCGCCTGAAACCTGGTCTAGAGTCGCAAAGGACATCCAGGGAAGTATTAAAAAACAAAGGACCTAAACCAAAACCAGAACGCACATACTTTTCATTTAATCTTGTCGGTGTCAGAGGAAACTCATTTCAGCAGGTCAGTGCAGTGGAGCCACTGAGTTGCAGAGCATGGGGCTGCTGCTGGCAGCTTTGCAGATGCACATCACCCCGGCAAGAAGGCCAGGCACCAAGATACCAAATGCTCACAAACAGCATCTCCCTTGGCTCTAACACAGCACTTGTATTTTGCATTTCAAGTGTCGTTCTCTCTGACTGTGGAGCATCCTCCATCACCATGTCCATAGCCATGCCTCCACTAGCACGGCTGCCCTGAAGGTGAAGACAGACATGCTGACTGGGCACACAGACACTGGCTGGCACAGCTGAGAGCTGAGCAGCAAGCAGTGTGTACAGTGCCTCATGGCTTCTCTTCTCACAGCAGTACCGTTTAACATAGTCCGTTGAGGTATGTAGACCCCCACCATGCTGTGACCATATAGTTACACTGACAGGATAGCAGTGAGTTAAACTGCCAGACATGCCTGATACTGAAGGGAAAATAGTATTAATGTAGATAGCTAGCCTTAACTTATGGCAATATGAACAAGGCAACAGGATTGTTGAGAAGTTGTTGTAGGAAATAAAAAGGGACATGGGTTCCTTAGAGAATCTGAATAAACACTAGTTGCCAAGAGTAAATGGGGATTCTTATTTTTGTTTATGCATTATGCAATTGGATGTAAAATTGGATGATAAAGAACAAGGGATACAATATGAAGCAAGCAATATAGCCAGGACTGATTGGGGGTACCTGTTTGTCAGCCCTGTGCCTGATCACTACAGTTTGAAGCAAGACAACAAATCCAGTGTTTCCACAGTGTTGATAGAATAGAATACAGAATAGGATATGCTGAGTGGAAAGGGACCCATCAGGATTAGGGACTAGTTACATTTTTTCTTGATGTTCATGAAAAAGCACTAGAAGAAATTAAGAAATACTTCTTAATATCGCCAAGGTAATACCTGGAGAGTGCCATCTAACATCATTCCTTCCTAACTCTTTAACACAGCCAAGTGTTTGTTTCATGAATGGGAAATTCTGCCCAGGACAGGAGTGTAACAGATCTTCTTTGTAGATAATAAAAGAATGTATGCAAAACCAGGGTGCTTGCATGTTAACACCTATGGCCACCAATCATCAGACCAAAATAAAGCCTGAAATTACTTGAGTCAATTGAAATTACTCAAGTCATGCTCACTATCAAAGACAAATGGATAAACAGTATCATTACTGTAAAAGTCATAATGCAAAAAAATTAAGCAAACAGAAAGAAAGGTAAATTCAAACAACTTTTTAATGCCTAATCAGTCTTTAGTCCAGCTTTGACTTCACAATATTCTGTAAATACTTTAAAAAATAATTTAAAACTATAAATTAAAATGTTCCTATTTTAGTTTCTGACAACTTTCAATGTATTTTTTCCTTGACTGTTTTCTTCTCTCAATTAAATCAGTTACTGATCTTGAAGCCTAGCAATCCCTTCTGCTATTGTCAAACAAACATTTTGATCCAATCCATCATATCCTTTCTAGCTTCTTCAATATAAGGTTTATCATCAGGTTTCATATCTTCTGGCTTCAGTTGTGCAAAACCATGAACTTGTCCAGGGTAAACTTTAATTTTATATGAAACTTTACAATATTGTTTCAACTTCTCCTCCAATAAGAAGATCTGTAAAAGAAAGTGTTTTTCCATTATGTTGTGGGGGAATTTTTTAAGTTTGCCAAACTTGCTGTTTCTCGTAGAAAAAACCCTCTTTGGGATGTAAGTCTGAATTTTTTATTTTTTATTTTTTTTAAGAATTGGTGAATCTAAGAACATCAACAGTTACAGCAAAAATGTCATAAAGGAATAAGTACATTTCTATTCAGATTCTTAGGCTTGTCATCTATACTTTAAGCTCTAATCTTGAGAGAACACATTCCATAAACATTAGTGACCATCGGTCCAAAACATTTTGATAGGTTTAGTAACAAAGTTTAGGAGGGTTTTCTTTTTTGTTTCCTTTACAAAAAGACACTGTTCCTGCACAATCATTTGGTGATAAGTACGTGCAAAGTACTAATCACCTGTTCACGTATGCATATACATCTGCAGACACATTCTTGTTCTTACTTCCATTAGAAAGTTAGAAAATAGGAGAATGAACACTTATTTTACCTCAAAAACTTAATTCTGCCCATTGTGCAGATTACAGAGAGTACTGTAATTTATCTCATGTTCTTTTTTTTTTTTTATCCTTGTCACTGAAGAAAAACAATTTATGCACAGAAGAGGGCACCAGTTTCCTACACATATATTTATCCAGCCTCTCAGGTATGCTTACAGTAGGGGTTATATCAGAACATAGATGGCAGCCAGGAGTCAAAAGAGAGTCCACAAATTGTTGTCATCTCAGTTAAAATCCACAAACACTCCTCACACACAGTTCATTTTTTTATTCTTGTGCCAAAAGCAATTAGTCATTGGTCTCCATCATCAGAAATTACTTTTTTTTTTTTTTTCTCCAACTGAGTGGCTTAACTACCTTTTTTTCATCCATAGCAGTAGTACCCAAGGTTTTGAGATGCTTGGCTCGTACCAGTTAGATCTCCCTGCCCAGTGTCACATTCTGCTTATCTAGCCACTCAGAGACTGATGAGTGACCTTTACGGCATTTCTCATCTCAAAAAAGAAGCTCTGAATAACCTAAGAAAGATATATGAGAAGTTGAAATATAAACAAAACAATCCAGACTGTCTAATTTTTTGTATCTTAAAATGGTTTCTAACAAGGACTTTTATGTGGGATAAATGAACTATTGGAAAAGACAAAGTATTTCCAGTACAACAGCTTACCTGATCCAAAGAAATGGTGTGGTCTTTCTCACCAAAAATGAAAAATGTCGGATTTAGTAAAGCGTATCTTTCTTCAGAGTCTCTAATTATTCCTATAATATTTTGAGAAACAGTCTGTTAGTGAGGTTAACAGTCTTACAAGATAAATGGCAAATTAATAGACAAAGTTTCTCTTTAAGTTTACTCGTTAGGCACATTACTTAGATCGGGATAGTTCGTATTTGGATGGAGAAAAAGCGTTTGGAAAATACATTTTGTTGCTCTCCAAGAACTAAAATAAGATTAGAAAATTATTGTGCAAAAAAAAGCAATTTTTTCTTGTCTACAGTATCAAAATTTTTATACATACCTAGCATATTGCTGAAATAACCATAATTAAAAGCTGCAACTCACCTTTGAGTTGAGTATTTACAGAAATTACTACAAAGCAATAACTACTATGCATAGTTACAAGCTATGCATAGTCATATGAACTCAAGTAAGTTTTCATGTGTTCTACACTACCATAGAGGGACACCCCAGCAGTTAATTGAGGATTTTTCAGCATCAAGTGATGTACTGCCATTCCACCCCAGGAAAACCCAACGACACCAATCTTCTTTGCACCGCATTGTTCCTTTAGATACTTCAGGACCACATCAGCTTCCCTAAGACATATAAACAGAAGTAAACTAAAGAGTCTATTACAGAAGCAATATTTGACAATTTAAGAAGAAAATTACAAAAGATATACGATTTCGTTTTCTGTGTCTGCACCTCTAATCATTTAATACAGAGATTACTTTAAAAAGCACATTTCAGCCTAGAACAGTGTCTTCTTTTATTAAATGAGAGTTAACATCTCTGGTTTAGAGAAGTACAGGTGTAGGTACTTAAATACTTACCTGAATTGTCACCTGTTCCTGTGTTTTCAAAATTAGCAAATTTTTAATTGAACCACTTTGTCTAGGAGAGGACAACTAAAGACAAGACATATCTGCAAGTAGAACAACATCTTGCATTATGGACTGTAGGAATAGATAAGCTTCACTGTACTATCTCTACAGAGTCCACCTATTTAGATAAAGATTTATCTTGACTGTGTCATTTGTGTTGCATGAGTTAATACTAAAATATCCTACAAAGTCTACATGCAAGAATGTTATACTGAAGTAGCAATTACTCAAAATTACACTGTCAGTATCTATAATGTTTAAAAAAACAAGTTTTACAAGGTATAATGAAAAAATATGAAAATTATTTTCAACGTAGGCAAAAGCAAATCAGTTATTTTTTTAAAATTTCTGACTTCTTAGGCCACTACCAAACCATATTCTTCATTATCTACAGAGTTTGAAATAAAGTTTAAATGCAGACTGCATAAACTAATAACTATATTTTCAAACATTAGGTTTATTAGTGTGGTCATCACAGGTTTGGTTAGGCTGACCAAAAAAAAAAACATTATGAGAGTGACATGAAGAGGAGATTGTGCCTTAGGCCTGTGGCCAGGCTCTCTCAGATTTGGCTTGTTTGGAAGGGTACTAAGAAAGTCATGGGTGTGTTTGATTCCAAGTTCTCAGGAAGAGCAATGGATCTAAACTGGAGGGGACCCTCAAAAGTGAACACTCAAAAAACAGCACAGGCATGTCCTGAGATCTCAATTTTTTGAGGCAGTACATATCTTCTCACTCTTTGGAGTAGAATTTTTTTTATAGTTGTTAGTCATTTGTTTTTTCGAAAAAATCTGTCACAGCTTCTGCAACTGTATGATCAAAAACATCATTGAAAGATGTTGAAGGTAGACTGTGACTGCTGGGATATCTGGAAAGGGTCAGAAGAATACTTGTGGCTTACAAGGTGGTAGCTGAGTAAACGGGTGTCACTGCCTCACTATCATCTTCTGAAGTTTTGAGCTGCGGTGATAAATACTGAAGAAACAGCAATGCTCCCCGTAGCTCAGAGAAACCTTGTTACAGGCACTGCTAGGCTATATAGACAGTGGTCTCTCTATCTCAGGCTGAGAAAAACAGTATATTTGATCAGATGTATCTTGGGTTTTGGGCAGCCTTGCAATTTTTTATGTAGTGCTGCTCAGGAGAATATCATCTGTACTTATCATAATCTACATGATAGAAAGCAAGATGGGCAAGTGACAGCTAGCAGATAACATCAGCAATTATAGAAGAATTCTCCTCCTTATCTTGAGGAACTGGGGGCAGAATCAGCACTTGTGGATGAGAGTGCTGGGTATTTCATAGCTTGTGAAACACTGGGAAGCTGTGTGGCCACTATAACATAGTTAGAAAAGGGCCCAAGAAAACAAGGTGGGGACAATAAGCAGAGTGATGGGCTGAGCAGATGATCCTTTTCAAATCCCAACCAAGACAGTGCCTACACTCACAGAAGAATCACCCAGAATTATCAATTGAGTTTATGCAGCAAGCTTTCCCTACTGTGAGGTGCCATTCTAACATTTCATACAAATTCCCCTTGTTTGCTGGATGCTTTTTTAAGTACAAATACACATCTTACTTGTCTACTTTCACAGGATCATGAGCTTTCATCCAGTCAGCAAAGTCACCCCAGTGATCAGTAGATTTCCAGGGTTCTGTTCCCTTGAAGAAGTCTGGGCAGATTGCTCTGTGTGAGACATAGAATTAAGTCAATTTTCATATCCAGCTGGGGAGAATTTGTGGATGTCTAAATGTCTCCTAATGTCTTCCACTCCAGAGTGGAACAATCATACAGTTCTGACAATCAGCAGAGCTAAAAGTATATGTCTTTGTGTGGAAAAAAACTACCAAACCACAAATAAACACTCATTGTTTCCTTAGACGCACTTAATACAAAAGTAAAGGAATTAAGCAACCCTCCTGATTCTACGTGAACATTTATATACCTCTTTGTTATTAAAAGATAAAGCAAATGTTCAAAAGGTTTGGTTCTGAAAAGCTTATACAACCGAAAATAGATACCAGTGTTTATCTTTTGATCACCTACTCTGCTACATAAGCACAAACACTGGCACTTCATGACTACTTGAGGCTTTGTGCTCAGGTAGCCACTTTTAACAGGTCAGTTTTATAGCTTTGGTGGCTTTGTGAATATCTTTTGTTCCACTGCATTTTTACTCACTCAGACTGAAAAGGCATGGTTGTGTATGGGAAACATCATACGCCATGCCTAGCTTTGGACCTGATGCTCTATTAATGCATTTAAGAGGAAGATAGGAAAGAAAGTTGCTTACATATATCCATGACCTGCAATCAAATCGACTATGTATCTAATATCTGGGAACCGCCATCCAAATACATCATGAACCACAATCACAGCTTTGTCCGTGAAAAAAGATGGTCTGCAAACATATGCCTTAAGGTACTCAATTTGTACTTCATGTCCAAGGCACCCATAGTGAGATCTGTCTCCAGCATTATATAAAAAAGGATCAGCCATTTGAAAACCTGAAAAAAAAAAAGACAGCAAGAAAGTAAAAATAATTTGTTAAAACAAATTATTAAGGGCAAATAAAAGCAAACATGGTCTGCAGAAAGTATTCAGTAACTTCTGTAAATAACATTGACATCCTTGTCTAAAAGGAGAAAGTAGAAAAAAGCAAAAGTAATGTTCCAGTGCAGAATGGCTCTTAGTCCATTATGTATTATTAAGCTGAGAATGAAGAGAAATACCAAAATCAAAGTTATAAAATTGCAAGTAACCTGCACATTTAAGTCTTGATACTCATGTCACATCTGTTCTGCTCCCATGTGGCTCCGTCAGCGCTGGTGGGATGTAGTACAGCGTCAGATGTCACTCTCTTCCCAGGCATGGGACCAATCATGGGGACTCCATATGTGTTTCTCTGAATTATTTGTAAGGACCAGAGCACTCAACTGCTACATTAAAATATAGTGCTCAGTGCTTCTCTCAGTGCTGGTGCTTGCTAGCTAACCTGTGTTTCTGTAGTAGCATCACAGCTGGTCCAGGATCAGACATATTGGACGCAGTCATTGAAGAACTGCAGTATGGATTTGCGAACCAGATGCCCATGTGTTGGGCCTCTATGCCCTTGAAAGGAATTGCAAGAAAACAAGCACATATGCAAAGCTGGTTCAGAATACGTGAGAGCATCTGGGTTTTTTCCCTTCTTCAAAAGTAGCAATTACAGACAATGAGCCAGTAGATGTGCTAGACAGATTAAAGTCAAAAGCTGTTCTGACTCTCTGTGTCAGGAGCTTGGAATGGACTCTGTGCAAAAAGTAGTTGTGATCCTGTAATTAAAACCAGTGTTACAATGCATCTATACAAGGTATCCAATTAAGTCTGCAGGGGCAATGTTAATAGTAGCATTTCCTAGTCATGTACTGACTTTGAAACTGTCCTTGGGGGTGCAGTACATATGCTTATACATTATGACTATCTCTGCTTCATCGTTTCTACATCACCATATTATATGATTTTGAGATGTAACATGTATTTCATAAAACTATCTAGTCTTCATGGAAGTGCAGCAAATGCTGGTACTTCCCAGTCTGCATGATTCACATAGGCTCAATAACAACATCCTTATTTTATGTTCATTTAGACTGCTNTCTGGTACTGCTCAGTCTGCATGATTCACATCCATATTTTATGTTCATTTAGACTGCTTTATACCCAAGACAATCAGGCTCCCCAATGTATAGTGCAGAGACACTGGTCTTCCCCATCATCTCCCAACCCTGGGGCTGCTATCACCAGATCTGGCAGGGCCAGCACTGAGTCTGAGCAAATACACTTGGCTGCAACCTGGCTGATAGTGTGGTGTAGAGGTACAGGAACTGGGCAGATGTGGCATTTCTGATAGAATTAAGCTGCTGCAGACATGCCATTAGGTGGATCATCTCTCATTTTGAGTAATCCCCTGTGCTGATATCTGAGAACCGATTACATGTGTTAATTGTTCTCCCACCTTTCTCAACATCTGAATGTCAGGGCTGGTGCTAAAATGCATGAAGTAGCCTGATCTTCAGGACTGAAACCTCCACTGTTGTGGCATCATGTGAAAGGGGAAGTTGTAACACACATGGGAGAGTATCTATCTCCCAGTTTAAGCCTGCCATAATGCTTGAAATGCCTGAAAATGCTCAAGAGAGAGGTCTGTTCATGCAAAAATGCTTCCTACCTCTCTTTTTATAACCTAAGATGAATGAGCTTGTTGAAGTGCAAGAGGCTGCCTGGAGAAACCACAAGCACACCCAAAGATAGCTAACACTACTGGCTTCTGAGATGGCAGCCACGGCCTTACTCCACTGAGGTCTTTTGTTCAGAAGGGCACAACCTGTGGTGTCCCCTTCAAGGAAGCAGTGTTTAGGAGGCACTGAGGTATGAAGTAGTTGTGAAACAGCCTAACCCCTATCTATTGGTTGCTTCTCGGAAACCATTTCTTTGGCCTATGTTGACTGAGGCCCAGCCAGCTGGCTTTCCTCCAGACACCAAGCTGCAGAGAACGTTAATAAATAGTCAGCCACACCTGAACTGCTTAGAAGTTTGATGGGATCCTGTTCAGTCAGAAGATTTATTTGCTCCCGCCTGCTTTGTCCCACGCAATGTGGCGTGGCAAAGCAACAAGCCAGGATATTTCCTACCTATCCTGTCTCACCTCATTCCCTCTTCCCATCAATTTCAGCCACCACACTTTTCCTTTTCCTGCTCTCCCCGTGGCATGGTTCTAAGCTGGCAGCATCTCGCCTTTATGCCCTATGCCTCATCACTGAGGTCCAGCACAGAGGAGATGCAGGGCCTGGTGGGAACAAGGGGAAAACTGACTGCTGTCAACAGAGAAAAAAGACAGATATCAATGAATCTAATGTCATCTTACTGCTCCTTAGCTTCTCTTTCTCACCAATGGCTCTGCTCTTCCTTGGGTGCCTTGATACCATTCAGCTTTTGCGCAAGTAACATAAAAATCAAGGGAAGTTATTTACACAAGACTTGTGTAAAGGTGGTGGTCTTCTTTGGGTGGTAGGACAGATACAAACTACTACATTTCTAGGGAGCAACAAATCACATGATTAAATTCTGCTGAGTCTCAATTTTCGATAGGAAAAAACAAATCCTTACTTGGAAAATCTTTTTAAAAACAATCACATTAAACAGAGACAAAGATATTCCTCAGGATAATCTCCACTTCTCAGAAGGTGAGTATGAGCACGTGATCTTAAAGTGCTGTGCTGTTTGGCAGGACCTAGGACTACTGATGCCAAGATGTGACATCTCTGCCCTTTTCCTGGGTCGAGTGATAACATTCTAAACTACAGCAGTATTGTATTTCAGTGCTAAGTATTCAATGGACCAAAGAAGGAAAATGATGGAAATTCATTACCATAAGGGCAAAAAAAAATTATTATGGTCCTTTAATATGAACTTCCTACTGATGAACATAAATTATCAGTGTCCTCAGAACTATCACTATGCCACAGCTTGTAGCAAGGACTCAAAATGAAATCCAGCCTTTCCTAAAGTTGACAGCCTTTATCTTCACCTTATCCACCCCTTGACAGTAGTTTTTTTGCATTCTTTTGGCTAAAACCAAAGTAATAGTATCTCCAAAGGAGTGGGTTTTGCTGAATGTTTCATGCCTTTTCAAAGGTTATTGCTTAACAATTTAAGATTTTCCCATTCAGCACAGGTAAAAGTAGTTATCCTTTTCTTCTGCCAACTCAGTCTGTATGGACCAATTTGCCATCACATACCTGGAGTACAGGATCCTGTTTTAGTCCAGCTTGTTTCTTCTGCTCAGTGGGACACCAGCTAGATTTCTCTAAACACAAAAAGAAGAAAACCAGCTCTGCTAACAGTTTTGCTCCTGGTGCTGCCCATCCAGTTTCCAGGTGCTCTTCAACTCTTCTGCAGACTTTGGGACTGGGAAGTAAGGAGGAGAGGCTTAGCACAAGAGTCATCCTGAATGGAAGGGGTGGAGACAGATCATGCGGAGAGGCAGAGTGCAACAGGCTTCACATCAATTGCCTTTACCTTTTATTTATTTATTATTTAAGGAGTTCAGAAAAAAAGATGCATCCAGTGTACAACACCATTATGTGTGTGGTGCAACCTTTTCAGGCACTGCAGACCCTTTCGATCTCAGCATTTATAACTGAGGCAATCAGTACCAGTGATACATTTGTTGATGCATTTTCTTGAAGAATATTCATGTAATTTTATTTCCGATAATAAATGTCTTTAATGGAATTTGAGGTGAATTAAGATGAATCTGTTCTGGCAAACTTTCATCATAAAAAACTTAGGTCTCCCTAGCACACAGATTAAACATATTACAACCACACCCACAAGTATTCCCAACAAGTTGAAAAGTGTTTCAAGTTATTTTTGATTAGACTTGCTTTCAACAAGTGAGAAAGATTTGAGTCTGTAGTGGCTCGTTGAAATTTTCCATTCTTATTTCCATAATGCCACTGTATGCAAGGAACATTAACAGCCCTCAGGCTGAAGTATACTATACTTTCATTTTCTCTGTGTGTGTACATGGTTTGAGTGTGTGCATGTTGGGCGGGAGAAATGCAAGAGAAAAAAGAACTCAAAGAAAATGGCAAAGCAATTTCAAATCAAAGATCAATAAGGAAATTTCAATTCTTAGTGTATATGACAAACAAGTCCCACAGTCATCTGGTAGATGTGACTCAGCAGTACTCTGTGTAGTAGTGACCACTGTAATCTACGACCATCTGTAAAAGAGGTGAAGGATGAATTCAGTTCCCCAAACTTCAGGCATTTACACTCGTGATGTCAACATATCAGCAAGGTGTTTACACTCCCATAGTCATCATCAAGATTTACGGTATGATTTACACTCATAGTGTGCCTTCTTGAATGCCTTCTTTCAAATGAAATAGATAGTCCCCTAGATGCCACCAGCTGTGTTGATCATGGAGTTTAATGGCAATCAACCCACCTAGAGAAGGTGTAAATTCCTGTGTTGAGTGCATAATCACCCAGGCACAGTAAGTTGCACCTCTGTGTGCTGTGGAAACTGCACACAACATAAAATTTAAGTTTGTCATGACCAGGAAGAGGGTGTTTGTCCTGTCATACCTGTCAGTAGCTTTGCACATCAGGATTGTACAAGAAACTATTAAAAAGATTGCTTATGTTGCAAGGGAGGGAGGGGGAAACTTCACAGAAAAGATCCGGTTTATACTTTGATATTAATGGCATCTTGCTTGAGTTTGACTAACCCCACCTGGGTGGGTATGCTGTACTCAGATCACAAGACTGAACTATTGTTCTCCCACCTTGGCCCCACAGAACTTGGGTCTGTCCAAGCTACAGTCCCCTGTGGAACAGATTGGGCCAGCAGAAACATATATCTGATCCCACATACATCTCATGACTGTAAACCCTGTCTTGGTGCCCAGCCTTGGGGGTGGTTAGGGTGAAAGGAGAGCAAAGGACTCACTCTGCAAGCCTTTGCCTGCACACTATGATTATGTTTGACCTGCAAACCCCCTATCATTTAGATCTCTCATACGTGAAGAGACGGTTTTTGTCCCTGAAAGATACAGTCAGCTCTGTAATAGACTCAGGATTATGGTGGTCATTACACCCATGCATTTCCTACAGTCTCAAGGAACTTATAATTGTTTATGCCTGCTGTGAACATCTCTATTTTTAGGATTTAAAAAAAAAAAAAAATTGCTCCTCCTGGTTTTATAGAAATTTTGTGGAATAAAACCCCAAAATAAATCGTCGCCACTTTGACTGCAATTTTACCTGTATGTTAATACAAGAAACAAGACCCTAGGACATGCCAGCCTGCTGTCCCAAGGCAAAATAAAAAGGTATTCCCTCCCAGACAACTGCTGACAAATAAAAACGCAGAAAGCCAAGTGCTCTGGTGGCATCTAGTGCAGAAGTGAGAGAGTCAGATGGAGAAAACAATGAACAGGCTTAAACATGCTTACAGTCACCTGGTACAGTATTTAGAGCGCTGCTGGTAACAACAGACTCATCAGAAAGTTGAAATCATTACAAAAGTTTTATTTACATTGTGAAAAACCTGTTCAAAGCTTCTAGAATGAGTGATGCTCTTGTTGCAGCCTAGAAGCTGCAGGCGAGGCAAGAGGGACGGCAGGGCTCCCCTCTCCTCTTGTGCAGTACCTGCCAGCAACAGCAGCCTTGTTAAGGGGTTACCTCTGCTGAGGGTACCTTGTGAGGAACTGGTGGAGAGGCTCTCAGGAAGGGCTAGAGGACAGATGTGGTGTGATGGGGTCAGAACAGTGCAGCTCTGCAAGGCCAGCTGTAATACCATAGGGGGCTCTGTACCCAGCAACTGCCTTGATAGCCAGAGGAATCCTTTGGGATTTGGGCCTCTTCAAGAGGGGAGCATAGCTATTTCCTCTGAACACAACTTCACTGAAAAGAGAGCTGCCTTGGTGGGCTTGTAATTCGGAGCTTGGTTTGGTGCTTTTTATTTTTTTTTCCTGCATCCAGTAAAAGGCTGCATACCTGAAGTTATCTACTGAGTCATCACTTGGGAGGGAACAAATAAATTATAATAAATCTGACTTAATATTTCATGTTTCTGGCTTGGGTCTCTAGTCAGTGTTGAATGAAGACCCTTGGAAATCAGGCCAGCTCTTCCTATTGCAAGTCAAGGCTTGGCGGGAGGTTTACATCTACGGATACTTTCCCTGTCATCAGTGAAAAATATTCTCACACTTACAATTTTGTTCTTTGCCATCTACCTAGAATGGTACTCCGGAGTTTGTGGCTGCCTTTGCCTGCAGCATTACAAAAATTATCCAAGGAATCCTTTGATCTGGTTAGTAGTGAGCTGTATCCTTGCTCTTTCCCATGCTTTCACACGTGTCTAAGAAGAAAGGCTCCAAAGTCTGTCCTCTGTGGGAGTGACCTTATCTACTTCATCTGATGCCTCATTGCAGGCATGGCCATGTTCCCTGCACTGATCAGAGCACCCGCTGCTCCTCACGGGGCACCAGGACCCAGGCCTGTCCAATTGCTGCTTCTTCACTATAAAATCTGTGCATCTTTCACTATGCTTCCACTCCCTTGTGATTTTATTAGCTGCTGAAAAACAAGAGACTCAGTCTGTCGTCATCCCTCCCATTTGACCATCTCCCACTTGCTTCCTCCTCTTCTCCTGGCTTTCCACTTTACTCCATTTCTGCATGTAATTTGAAGCCACCGATATCTACTGGTTTCTGGTTATCACTTTTAATACCCCTCTGAGTGTCCTGGGGTTTTCTGGAGGTAGGCTAGGGTCAGGTCTCAGAGCATACAAGTACTTGTCTACCTAAAATCAAAAGTATGGCTTTGACCACAGGGGCGTGAGGATGATCTGCAAATTATAGTTTTCAATAGGTATGTTTGCTTGTTGGTAACGTAGAACTGGTTAACCCAACAGCTTCTGTGTTTCTTATTGTATTCATTTTTATCTAAAAATAACTTATGAGTATTTATTCCTGAATATCCTATTTTTGCTGAAAGAGCCTGAGGGATTTCAGAGGGTGTGTTTTGTGAACTTTATTGAAAAAGGGCGGAGTATAACTTTAATTACACCAAAGCAATAACAGGAAAACTATTCTAATATTGTGAGTGACACGCAAAGAGGCATATTAAAATTACCTGACACTGTCCAGGTGTTCCTAGGTTATTCAGTAGCTCATCACTTTAATAAAAAACACTTTTAATGGAATTTCAGTACAAACAAATGATTCCAAATAATAATTAATACTAATAGCTATATATAGGGAAATAACAATGGCTCCAAAATAGGTATCCCAGATCAAAGGCAGCATCAGTTTTTCCCTGAACACTACAAATGCAGACATGAGCAAAACAGTAGAATTAAGAGTACATGGATTATTGAATGGACTAAGAGCTGATTTCCTTCACTAAAAACCTGAACATCTATTTTGTGTATGATCTAAGAATATGACTATTGCTTTTTCTTACCAAATATTTTGTCTTTTTCTGTAAAAAAAGAAATCCAGAAATTACTAAAATGTACTTTTTTTTCAGTCATCCACCATTCAGATTACTACTTTCAAGGATTAATTCATTCCACAGATTCAATCATTGAACTGCATCTTGTATGCAGAATTTTCTCCATAAAATATTGATTTAAAAAGATATATATATTTGGTCTGTTTTTTCCAGGGCACAAGTCTTTTTTCCTTCCTTTTTTTTTTTCTTTCTCTATTTCTTTATTTGGTATATGTTGTCTCAAGCTCATCTAATGCTCATTTTATATTTCAGGAACTTTCTGGGGTGAATCAGCTAGAAGGAGGTAATTTTGTTTGCTTGTAATTTGGGCCATGTTTGCACTGAGAATGTAAGCACTATTTCAGTCTTCAGTACATATAGGCTGCCCTGGGCAAAAGGCTGCACCCTGTGCCCATAGAATTTATTCCACTTTTCTGAAGAGGCAACTTCCATGAGTAAAAATCTGACTTTTCCTCTGTAAACTCCCAGCATGCACTTGAACACTTTGATTTGGCTGAGATTTTCCAAGATATCCTTTTTAAAGCCAAGAGGACCCAAAAATTTCCACTTACAAATGATGCCCCAACAGATTATACATCTTCTAGATAAATATTTAGGAGGTTTTTTCCCCTAACTGGAAAAAGGGGAACTGTTTGTTACTACCAGTGATTATTGAACGAATCTGGAAAAATTACTATACTAAATCAGTGTTTTAAACTCCAAAACTTTATAGAGAGTGTCAGGAAGAAAAAACTTTTGCCCATGTTTGCTCAGCTTAAAAGTCCTATTTTGCAAACATGTCTATGCATTAGTAATCTTGGACTGTGTCCAGGCAGCTTTGGACTGTATCCCACAAAGTAACACAGACGCCCAAGTGCAACATCAAAGCAACAAGTTTAAGGAAAGTATATATAAGAGCTTCTAATTATATAACAAGATAATTACCATACATGCATCAATTCAGAGCTATCAAGGGACTTCGTTCAATATGTTTGCAGAGAGCACCTGTCTTACCCTTTTTCTAAAACTAGATAATGAACTTAGCAGAAAAAAAAAAAATTACATTTTACTGTAATCCTGTAATTGAGTCTGTGCTGGGAGCGAGTGTACCTATCCTACAGTCTGTGCCAGTTGAAAAAAATTATTTTCCAAGGGTCCTTCAGTTGGAGTAAACACATAATAGAGCATGTTAGAAGACCAAAAGGGGTCCAGGCAGAGAAGAGGCCAGTCGCCCAAGTGAATCCTGTCCAGCACTGCCCAGGGCAGGCACAGGTGGGCACACAGGCAACATGCATTCAGTGTGGGAGGGAATGCTTCGGCCAGGCAGGCCAACAAGACTGCAGTCACTGCCCTCTCTTCCTCATTCAGAGAGGATGTCTGCTGCTTGTGGCATCAAACATCACGGTGTAGAAGAGGTTGATTCCCCTGCCCACCCAGATATCTGACCCTGCCCCCCAGTTAAAACTTTTGCAAGTGCTGTTTGTGCTGAAGCAGCTGTGCCAAGAGTGAACTCCAAAGCTCGCTCTTCCACAGCTCATTTGTGAACTAGCAAGTTTCAGACTGGAGGTTTCAGCAAGGAGAAAGCATGAGCTTAAGCAGAAAGCTTGAAGGCCTGGCCAGATTTACTGGTTGATATTAGCACTTCCAGACCTGACAATTTCCAGCATTGCTGCTTCCTTCTGGTCTGAAACAAATGGACCTCTATTTCCTGATAGACCCATAATGGGATCTTGGAGATCTGAGAAGTTGTAGGCCATGAGACAAAATGCTTAGGGCCATCTTATTCAATCCTTCACATGGTTTGTCTCTAAGGTGCTCTGATTTCCCTTTTTTCCCCGGGAAGCTGCAGAGATGATAGCCTGCCTGTACTTAACACAGCAGCTACCATAAGGTGGGTCCCTTCCAGAAACCTGTCTTCAGCTGCAGCTCAGGCCTCAAGACAAGCTCATCTGTTCATTACAGCCTGTTCTCCTGGTTTAGAAGGAAAAAACTGCCTAAACCTGAAACCCCAAGCTAGAATCAGATTCCCAGTCACCCGCCTATTCAGAGACCAGCAGTCTGTGCCACAACTTATAAGCTGCCCCAGATCTCATGACTTGATCTCAGCCTGGGGAGCTGAGATCCTTTTTTCTTGTTGAGTGAATTCACCACTTGCTTCTACCAAGCCAGAACCCAGTCAGTTTCTTTTAATAAGCTCAGCTACAAATGATGAAAAAGATCTCCAGGGTGTTTATCATCTTCTGGCTTATTATTTGGGTAGAGAGGGAGAGAAAAAAGGGAAATTAGCCATCTTCTCTGCAGAAGGAATTCATAGTGTGTCTCTACCATCACATACTCTTTCTCATGAGAGAATAATAGACTGACAGTAATGGGAAGCATTTGTCTGACTGTCCATACAAAAGACAAAATTCAGATATAAAGGAGATAAGAATAATGTTGTAGGAAGAAGTCTGGTTCTGAAAGAAGGACCTCGGACTTTCTATCCAAGACATATGTCCTCAGTGGGGCCCTGAAGATTTAACATAAATATGCTGGGTCAGAGATCCATGCTCAAGCTACTGCTCCACCGTGCTCATTCACGCAGAAACTGCCACTCGCACATGGCTACTGCTTACTGTGTCTTCTCTGGGAGACCCTGTCCTTGTGCAGCCACTTCTGTTTTCATGTGAACCAGAACCAGAAACCTGATTCCTCTTGTTCCAAGACTGTTAGCTATTCCAACACTCCCTCTCTGGTTTTAAGCAGAAGTTGGTGCCTGCTGCAGATCTCTTTCCCTGAAATTTCTTCAAAAGTGTCATGAAAACTGAACTGTAATCCCGTGGATTTTTCTGATGATATATATTTATTCTAAAAAAAAAAAGCCCACATCTAGCTCACCTCAATTCCTCAGAATTAAAACCCATGGTTTAGCAGAGCACAACCAATTCTCTATATTACACAGAAATTGTGATAAGTTCTTTCCTGTGAGAAAAGATATAAATGCCAATATTTTCAAACTTAAATCTCTGAGACCTAAATAAATTCCCAGGGACAACCAGCTATCATGAATTGCGAGCAAACAGTTAAGCATGGCATGACTCAGAAGAACAGCAATGAAACTGCACATTCCTCAGTGAACCTTTGAATTATGCAAATAGAAAGTCAGAAATTCAGCAGGCTCCTGCCCTGGCATTGTAATTAAGGCTCTTGTTTACCTCTCAAGATGCTGTTAAAATATAGGTTTGTTAAGAAGCCTGTTTCATGTTTCCTGCTTTGATGGGATAAAAAGATTTTGTGAAGTTGGGGAAACAACTGGCTTCCCTAAATTCAAACTACATCCTGCATGTTTCACCTGAGTACACTTCTGAGTTCATCTTTCAGGCAGCTGAACTACTGGCAGTCATGTTGCTTACTCGTGGAAACCTCCCAGAGAATCTGCAAATTTCATTCAAAGGCTTTTAGTAATTCTTCATATTCTCGAGGTATGGTATCTTCTCAAGGAACTCTTCTTTCTATGTTCTCCTGACAGCAGCTTAAAATCAATGATTATAAACCCCTTGTCACACTTGTAACTTTCTTTTCCCTTGTACTAAATGTCTCTCCATTAAATGGCTCTCTCTTTATCTTAAATGAAAATTTTTTTCCTGATTTTTGCCGGCAAGGAGCAGGGCAGCTGTGCAGGATGCTGCTTCAGAAGTTGAAGGCTTCAGACACCTGGAAATGACCTGGGGCTCCTCAGGCAAAAGTTTTTTCTTCATTAGGCAGCAGCATTCGAGGCAAACAGTATCCCAACATCAGCGGCTGCTCGTTTCATGGCCCAACAAACTGCCTGATGACCCCAGACGGGTGCAAACAACTATGGTCCCTGCGTGTCTGGCCACTGCAGGCCCCAGAGATGTTCTCAGTGCCACCTCCTGGGCCTGGAGTAGAGGTGCCCTCTGGCGGCACACATGGAGCTCTGTCACCTCTCTGGATCAGTCCATGCTCCTGCTCCTGGTCTCCGGGTCTCTGTTGCCATGAGGCTCTTTCACTGCACATTCCATAATCTTCCTGTAGGCTGAGATTAGGCTGGCTGATGTGCAGTTCCCTGGGTTCTCTTCTTTTGCCTTGAAGATAATTGTGACATTTCCCTTTCCCCTGCTTTCAAGGATCTCCCTCTATTGTCTTTTTTTTTTTTTACTTCATAAACTCCTAGAAAGGTTTAGGTTGGGCAACCATATTGTTCCAACTGCCCTGCCATGGACAGGGACACATTCCACTAGACCAGGCTGTTCAGAGCCCCGTCCAGCCTGACCCTGAGCACTTCCAGGGATGGAGCATCCGCAACTTCTCTGGGCAAATTCTTCTAGTCTCTCTCCTAGTCCCTCTCAGTCACCTGTACACACACCCCTCTTGACTTGCCATACTCATCTTGGCCATGCTATTCACCATAATCCTTTCCACCATGCCTCTGTCCAGCTCCTAGCTATTCTTCCTGAACTCTTGCATGGTAGGATCCATGTTGAGAGAATAAACTCTATTTGTCAGGTTTCAGTTTACCCCCATTAGAAGTGAGTTTGAGGGAGAAAGAGAATTGTCCATGAGCCTTTACTTTCCTTGAAGCTACTGTGAAATTCAGGCCTCTTGGAAAACTCCCTGCCCTTTACGGTATAAAATTCTTCCCTTCTCTTCTATAGAAGCAGGATCAGGAACTTGGCTCAGGGGAACCAGGAGTGTGTAAGGAAAGCAGAGATAATGCATCCCCTCAAGAACCTATAAATAATTTGAAGACTGCTGATTTCCTTCCTTTAGAAGAGCAGTAGGAGAAGAGGAAAAAGGAGGAGTGAAACCAAACTTGGGGATCTACAAAAAACCAGAAGAGGGCAACCAAATTTGCCAACCCTGAATATGAAAGTCCTGAGTAGAAAATTTGGTCCAAGCAATTTCTGCTCTCAGGATTCTGATGGTAATGAACCAGAAAATACAGACTCTCAGAAGACTCTTCCATCCTAAACAGTGACAAACTAGACACTTACCTTTAAAGTAAGAACTTCCCAGATTTCTCCATTGAAAAGGACAGATTCCAAACAAGCTTGTTCTCAGAATCTGAACTGGCATGCTGAACTGAGCTGTTTCAAGAGTCTTCAGACCCTCTGAGGACAAGGCCATGAAAAAGAAATAGGATGTACTGCCAACTGTGTGTATATCATCATGTTTGTGACATGGCTCTTTTTTTAGCACCTTTAACCAGGCTGAGGTCCTGGCAGAGGCCCATCTTACATCATGATTGTGTTAAAAAATGAGTGTAAAAAAATTTTTAATTGATCCACAAAGAACAGTGAAGAAAATACAGTTTTTGAGTAGTAAATGAGCGACATTCCAAGTCAGTCATCCAACTGAAAATCTACTTCACTGAGCCAAGCATTTTGCTTAGACATCAAAAGCATTTAAGTGGTTTCTTCTGTGTTCTCTGACCCTGCATTGAAGGCAGTACACACAGTAAATACATTATTGCCACAGTGAAACAAGCAGAAGCTGGGGGTTATGCCCAGATTCAGATTGTGCAAGCTACAGTGAAATAGAAGTTAGTAGACAAATCAGACAACTTCATAAAACGGAGGTCACTGACTCTGAACAACCGGTAATAACTCTGACCTTTAGACCGTAGCTCACTTTCCCCTGTTCCGTGTTGCTGCAAACATTTGAGAAAATGTTTCTAATGACACATCATTAGAACTCTTAAGTCCTTATGTACTTCTTTCCTAGTCAGTGCAGCAGAAGCAGAGGCAGTAACAGAGGTGTTGTTACATAAAGTACCTGTAGTGACTATGTGGATCACTCTCCCCAACAAACACATTCTCTTTTTTGGCAACGCTCGTGGTTTTAAATTAAGTAGAACTGAACCCTGCCCTGAGGAGCTCAATTTAATTTGGTTGGCAGTCATAACCTTCAATAATATCTGGAAGGTCAAGATAAAGGTTTCTGGCAAAAAAAGATTGTTCCTGCTAAATATTGAGGATAATCCCTAACTGCTGTCACGTGTAAGGATGTTTTCGTGGATTTTTAAAGACTCAAGAGCCAACATGTCCTCAGAAGCACTTACAAGCAGTCACTTGACAATAGTAATGTTTCACACCACACCCTCTATTACCAAGGAGAGCAAAGCTCTAGAAGTATGAAAAAAGTATATCGTTCTAATCTAATAACACAAACATCTAACTGTGTAAAAGGTCCACTTGGAGATGATGACAGTTTTCTAGGTAAAGAACCATACGCTTCAAATGATATTACTGTTTTAGGAATGGGATATTCCAGAAGACAAATACAAGCCTTTTGTTGTTGTTGTTGTTGTTTTGAATGCTGGAGTCTTCCACCAAGTAGCTGTAGCCACAGAGCTCTGAATCCCCAGTAGATTAATAACAGTCATTGGCCCCATTCTCAGCATGACATCAGGGTCCAAACCATGTTGATAGGCCCTATGTTTTAAACAGAAAATCCACTGTAACTAATACATATGAGAAGATCCCTACATTTAAGAAATGTGATTTGGTGATGCGCATTCTGCAGATCTTGAGAAGAGCCATGAAGTTCTTCAAATACTTCTTCACTGCATGGAAATGATATGTATCAATCATCCAAGTATTACCAACCTTCTTGAAATCCAGATATGTACAAACAGCCTTGATTGTCTTCTCAGTCAGACTTATAAAACAGTAATTTCTCTTATAGTATCATTTTAGACTAGGTTTTTTACACCTCTCACCTAAAATGCTAGTGGGCATAGTTTCTTTCCTGGTTGACATATTAATAATCCAAAGAACAAGCACCTCCTCAGAAACACTTTCTAAAATAAGCAGGTCTGGAACCTATGTCATGTCTGTGTCTGATGGTGCTGAACCATTATGTGCATCCCTAAATTTATATTCAGTGCAGTAATGCTACACATTTTATAGCAGACAGTAGGTGCACAAAACATGAATCACAAGTCACATTTCCATTCAGGAAGTTTGATTCCTCCGGTAGCCATTATTCATAGCCCAGGTTTGGTAAGAAGCAAACACCGTCTGAAGAGAAACACATTGGTCACTACTTCATACACTGAGGTTTCAGAGTCAGTATTTAGAATCAGCCCGGGTCGTCCTCCTGGTGCAGGGGTAAATGTTATTGCATACACAGTACACGTGAGACTACTTCTCTCCATCTTCATGCCAGGAACCTGCTGCCACAGCAGCTGCCTGCTGGTTAAGGATGGTTCATGAGCTGTCACAGCAAAACAGCCAGCAGTCAGGAAGCATGTCCTCTAAAGGACTTACAGTGCACAGGGAAGGCCCAGGCTGACAGTGACTTTCACCACGTTTTTGTAGTCTGCAGACCTCTGTGCTTTCTAATTGTGTCAGACTAACTTTCTGTGGGCCCTACTTTGTGCTACTTGAGTGCCTGCTCTAACAGTTTTTCTTCTGCCATGGAAGATCTAGGCCTCCCTGGTGTTGGTGCACCATTTAGGAACTAGATATATGTTCACTACAAATACTGCTTGATTGTTCAAGATAAGCTGACATCCATTTGGTTTTCCTTTGGTTTTCCATATTTCTCTGCAACTTGCTGTTCATAACCAGCTGAACCCATTTTGCAGAGAGAGTGAGGTGAACAGCTCAGGGAAAAATATTAAGACAACACTGAAAAAGCCCCTAACACCCAAATAAAAAACTAAATGTGTTTTGAAATGTTCATCTAAATAAAGACTGAAAAGCAGTATCTTTTGGTTAGATTTTTCACTACTTCAAACTTCCAAAATAACTCTAAAAATATAACGGAATCACTTTTATGAAGCCACTTTAAAATGTGAGGAAATATGGAAATGTCGTAGTACAAAAGGTGGGTAGTTTTAATTTTGCAATATTTATTTTGCATTCTTTTAAGAGAACTTTTGAATAAAAATGAATTATGTAAGCATGTAAATGTTACAAAACCAAAACATTTTATCAAAATAAAACCACATTCTAAAGAACCTTGTCTTTTTTCCACTCTTCCTATCCACAGTAAATATGCCTTTCCTTTTGCCATAACTTTCTGTGATTTGGGTTTTCATCTGTTACTGTCTTTGGTTTCCACCTGTAAAATTACCATATTTCCTCCATTGTCCAAATAATAACTTAAAAGAAGCAGAATTTTTTTCCCCCCAATATATTTTTTCAATGCCTTTTTGCATGAATTCTTGACTTTGTTGAGAGTCTGAGCCTGATAACAACCTTCTAACATATTTCTCTGTACCAAAAATAAGATCTACTTAAGTCATGGGTATTTTTTAGGCAAAGAACACCTAACATATTGCTAAATAGAAGAGGATTCATAATATGTTCAGCAAAACCACCAAGAATGTTGAGAGAGATTTCTTTTAATTTAACTTACAGTAAAATACTCTATTTTTTTTTCTGTTTAAATTATAATGGCCTGCCTTCGACTCATGTTTACTGCTAAGCTATTGTGTAGCCCATATTGAAACAATGAGTAAGAAAAAAATGTTGGGATTAATTCTCTCTAAATGCTGAGAAGGTGATAGACATGTAATATTTTTTAGATAATTTAAATGGCTGAATAGGCAGACACAGACAGGAATTAAATTATTCACTTACAACATACAGCAGCTCTTTTCAAAACCTTTCATGTAATTTAAAGAAGTCTAACATGAGAGACCAAAACTGGAGAATTACATACATTAATCTTACCATAGCTTTTTGAATGTTAATTACAATTTAGAGTCTTCTATATGACATTTAATTTATATTTATTGCAGCAGAGTAACAATAAAGCAAATAATAACTGTTACATTTCTAGGAAATAAGGAGTGGGAATTACAAATGTACATGGAAATTAAAGTGCCCATTTCTTTGCTTTTTCATCTATTTTTTTCATCAATTTTCCTAGTTCATACAAAATTAATATCACAGCATTTCTCATATCCTCAGTACTATGCTGGCACTTTTTTAATAGGCCAAGATAATTTGTTGACATAAAAATCAGACTATTTTTAAAATAAAAGGATTTTTGTTTTTTAAGTTATAAGTGGGCATTTTTCTACCTTGCCTTTCTGAGAGGGAGGACACAGAAGAGCTGGATATGGTAGCATAGCCCACACGTGTTTTATTGCAGGAATTTACTGCAATTATACAGCTACTGGAGAGCCCCCAAAACCTTCACTTTTTCCTAATTTTTTTTTTTTTGCTTACATAGGCCAGTATCATATACCCCACTAGCTTGAAGGAGGTAATTTTGAAGGTACTAATGTGGTTACAGTTTAGGAAAACAGAGTTATAAAATTGCAGCTTCGGCATGTGCCTTCTCTGCACTCTGCTGCTGACATGATGGCCAAAAGCTTAATGAAAAGGATTTAATGACTGGCTGCATACAAGGGTCATATGGTAAAGAGAGCTGAAAGTTGCTATGACTCATTGATCAACTAGAGGGGTTAAAACAGCTGCCACAATGTAAAACTAAAACAATACACGCATACATTTCACCAGTATAGAATTCCCCGGAATAAAATTAGATTGTTTTCTTCCTTAAGAGTGTTCCTGCCAACTCACCAGAGACTGACCTACAACTTTCTGTGCACGTGGCAGAGTACAAAGTTTTAATGCATACTACCTCAGCTATTTAGGCCAGCAAGACCTGAAAACATAAATGATTAAGCTAAGAGAGATTTTGTGCTTTATTGAACTGTTTATTAGTTCTATTGGAAAGTTCTGGCTATGAAAGGCGAGATGGGATTTGAAGAAGAGCACAGGTAACCACTTGCCCCTGAGGAAGAGGAGGATAAGGAGGGCTGTTTCTAGGGCTGCTTACACATTCCTGACCCCTGGAAAACCAACTGTCCAAAAAGCCTAGCCAACTTCACCTAGGAAGGCAGTATTTCTCTTTGAGTTTGAAGTAGAATCTAGAACCGATTCTGGCTCCATTTTGTCCAACTCCCATGCTGTTACCCAGTAGGGCTGCTGCCCTCAGCACGGACCCACCTGCTGGCCACCCTGTCCCACCACCCTCATTCCACCACCTGCTCACTTCCGCCTACAGCGGCAGGGCCAGGAGATGACAGAGGTTCAAGACCAAGTGCCAGGTCCTACACTTTTGTCACATCAACCACATGCAGTGCTATGGGCTGGGGGCACAGCGACTGGAAAGATGTCCAGCAGATGGGGATGCTGGTCGACAGCGACTGAACATGAGCCAGCAGTGTGCCCAGGTGGGCAAGAAGGCCAGTGGCATCCTGGCTTGTATCAAAAAGACCAGCAGGACCAGGGAAGTGATTCTTCCCCTGTACTCAGCACTGATGGGGCTGCACCTCAAGTGCTGTGTCCAGTTCTCAAGCCTTCAACTCAAGGAGGTTGAGGTGCTGGAGCAGGTCTGGAGAAGGGCAACAAGGCTGGTGAAGGGTCTGGAGCACAGTTCTGATGAGGAGCAGTTGAGGGAGCCGGGGTTGTTTAGCCTGGAGAAGATGAGACCTGGGGGAGAGCTTATCACTCTCTACAACTCCCTGAAAGGAGGCTGTAACTAGGTGGGGGGCCTCTTCTCCCAGGCAACAAGCAACAGGATTGCAACAACAAGCACATAGTCTTAAACTGTGCCAGGGGAGGTTCAGATTGGACACTACGAAGAATTTCTACACAGAAACAGAGAGTAGACATTGGGGTGGTCTGCACAGGGAGGTGGTGGAATCACCGTTCCTGGAAAGGGACGTTTAAGGAAAGACTGGACGTGGCACTCAGAGCCACGGTCTCGTTGACGAGGTGGTGTTCGGTCATCGGTGACCTCAGAGGTCTTTTCCAACCTAATTGACTCTGTGACTCTGTGATTCAGAGCGGGGCAATCCCGCGGCCACGGGGCTGCCCGAGGGCCGCTGTGGCCCGGCCCGGCCCGGCCCGGCCCGGCCCCGCTCCGGGGCCT
>VYXB01006061.1:693154-744193 GCA_013397135.1 Pachyramphus minor
TGGGGGAGTCTCCGCGTCCCTTGGCTACAGGTGCCCGGGCCCCGCTCCCCGCCGGGCCGGGCCCGCGGGGTTCGGGCCGGGCCGGGCCCGGGGGGGACAGTGCGTGAGGCGGCGCGCGCGGCGCCCCTTACATAACACCGGAGATCGCGGGGGGAGGGAAGGGGGGGCGGTGCTGTGGGAACACCGGGAGCGGGGCTGGGATGGGCCTCACCGGGGCACCTGGACATCGGGGCTCGCCGGAGGCTGCGGCTTTGCTCGAGGAAGGTGGGGGTTCGGGGGCATAAAGCGGCGGCTGGCGGGGGGCGCTCGCTGGGGCGTGGAGAGCAGTGCCCCGAGCCCCCCTCCGGGCCGCCGAGCCTGTCCCACCCTGCCTGTAACCCAGCAGAGCTTAAATGTCCGCTCTCAGCCGCATAGTGATAGCAGCTGCTGCTCCTTGTGCAAGGTTAACTTTGTTGTGTGTGCTGGGAAATCTGTTCGGAAAAACTGAAATATGCAGGAGCTGGCGTGTTTCTCTGTCTCTTCTACGGTAGACTAATACATAGTAACTTCTTTTTAAGAAAGAAGCTGTCAAAGAGATCACAGTCATGTTTTTGGGGGTTTGGGGTGTTGGGTTTTTTTGAATGTGTAGTTTCTATTTTTAAGGGGTTTTCCATTTTTAAGGGCTTTACTTGAGGTCAAATGTGGATATGTTTTGTCAGCACTTTTGCTGTGATCAGATAATCACAGAAATCATTAGGGTTGGAAGGGATCTCTGGAAATTATCTACCCCAACTCCCCTGCCAAGGCAGGGTCACCTAGAGCAGGTTACACAGGAACACTTCCAGGTGGGTTTTAAATGTCTCCAGAGAGGGAGAGGAACTACTTAGTTCAGGATGATACTGGAGAACTTCCATAAACCAGGACCTCATATTGTAGCACAAACCAAAATAAATAAAGGATGTGTGTTGTGCTGTGTTTATTGCAGTATTTGAGCTTTGTTTGTCATCTTAAGCAATAGGGACAAACACATATTGCTGTAGCTAGGCAGTTCCAAGGAAAACGTTTTGTGTCTTGGCTTTTGTTGCTTTGGCATCATTTTGAATGTAGCATTTTGTCTGGTGTCACTTGATTTTCCAGCTTGAGAGGATTAAAAAGGGAAAAAAAAAAGGTAGAAAAACATGAAACACCGGATGGAATAAGACAGCACCTTTGTAGTAATGTCCCTTGGAATATGCTGTAGACATCTTTAATAGTGATGAACATTGATGGTTTATCAAAATATTACTGGCTTTAAAATCTAACATTTGAAGCTCCTTGCTGCAACTCTGTAGAGCAATAGTCACACTGATGAAATTAACAAAGTGAAGCTTTGATCACTGGGCCAGAAAACTTAGATTTCTACAAGTTGGGAAGTGGATACTCAGAAATGATTTTCCACCACTCCAGTAGTTGGTAAATGCATCTCGGTGGATTTAATTCAAACAGCATAGTTGATGATTTGTTAGAGGCTGTTACCAGTGGTAGACTTTGATCATACATGACTTAAGTAGGTGAACAACAAGACCAGGAAGAGAAAGAAAAGGGGGTTGTTAGTTACATCTTAAGGCATTGTCTTTAACTAAACCTTTGTGTTAAACTCTCCACTTAGAATTTGGACTTTTCTGGTTTGTTTGTGTTTTGGTTTTGTTTTTGTTTTGGGCGTTTTTGTGTTTTTGTTTGTTTGTTTTGTGTGTTTGGTTTTTAATGTATAAACACACAGCTATAAGCAGGTTTAGATATTATATTTTGGTCTTACCGATGTTACCCTCAAAAGCCCTGAGTAGTAGTGTGAAAGTAACTCATCTACATACTCACTTTCCATAAATATCACTAGAATGTTACAACTTCTTCTACAGTTTCAAACCTCAGTTCCCACTATTAGACCTTCATGCCGCTTGCCAGAACACCAAGAGGCTTCCCAGGGTTAGAAAGCTTTAAACACGAGCAGCAGCAGCAGCAAAGACTGTGTTAGTGCCTTAAGGAAGAGAAAATCCGTGCTCTAATATTGTGTGCCTCAGCTTCTGCTCCACAGTGTCAGATGGACTTTCCTGACTATTGATAGTCTGATAACATATTATCGTCATTGTGGTACTGATGGGTTTCATACCTGACTGAATTATCTTGTGGAGCTAGAAAACTGAACTGGATGGTGAGAGCGTAGATGAGAGGCAGTTTAGGGTCATAATGGTCAGACTTAAGTGGGAGCTACTTTACCTCAGGATGAATCTAAGAGATGCTTCTCTGTAGCACTTGAAATCACCAGATACCCGGTTTTGCTGATGAGAGGTAATCCTGGTTCTTTCTAGTTAAATCAGTTTATTGCTAAATAACATAATCTTCACTTTTCGATATTGCAGTGTTGAAATTCAGAGAGGTGATAGTCATAAAATCATTCGTGGGGGAACAGGAAGGAACTGAATTGTTCAAGGTCATTTTTTCTGAAACGCATGAAGAACAGGATGCAAAGTGTGTGTATACATAGAAAAATAGTGACTATTGCACAGTGGAATTCCCTCTGAACACAGCAGAGATCATAAGGTGCATAGCTTTACATGTTGACCCTCAGTGGGGTTTATTGATGTGAAGCTATCAGCTGCTTAACAGTCCAGACCAATGCACTCATCATATATTTATTTGGATTTATAAAACAAGTAGAAATATCTAGAAATTCTCATGGCCTTTGAAAAAAATAAAATTCAGTTTTAACTTATTTTAGTAAGCTGACAAAGGCAATCCTTTCTCATATACAGAATTCATTTGCTTTCAGTAATGCAAATTATGTTTTTTCCCAGCAGTTTTCAGAATAAGAGAACAGTCGGCTGTGAGAGTCAACAGGCCATTAATGAGCAGATTCAGAGAGCAGTGGGCATCTTACAGGGAACAGTGTGCTTTTAACTTGCTTTTATCCTTAAAGCATTGGTTTCATATTCTGTCTCCTGTGCTGGTCATAGCACTTGTCTGACCCTTTGTGAGGCCAGTCCAGTGTACAAAGTTGTCAACTTGCTGTAATGGAACAGCTCTGTTGGAAAGAATGCAGGAGGAGGTGGGCATGCCACAGTGAGTGGGTAGAGCCTGCCTGTCAGCTGAAGAGACCTGTCCTGTGCAGCCATCTGGAAATGCTCTCTGTGGTAAAAGAATCATTTGTTAGGTGAAGTAGTATTTCTGGTCATTCTTATCAGCAGAGAAACCAGGGAGTCTTGATGTTTGCAGCGATATGTCGTTGCTCAATACGGCTGTGACAGAAGCGGTCTTTATGTGTCTTTGTGGCATCACTGATGTGATATTGAATACTCGTTTCTGTCAGTTCTAGGGTTTTGTGCTGCATCAATTGATTCAGTCAAATATCACTTTTATAGATAGGAAATTGTTTGGGTTTTATTTCCTTTTGAATCACTTGAATTCTTAAGCTTTATGTGTAGAAACTGTTCTAATACTGTGTGAACCGTGTTTATGGTCATATTGTGACCTTTTTATTAGAAAAAATAATTTAATTTTTTGTATCTTTTGGAACTTTACATAGAAAAGCATTAATTTTTGAAGATTTCGACCAAGAACAAAGATAGGTGACTCAGACTTGAAATTGCATATTTCAGTTGATATTTTTCTAACAACAGTCTCTGGTATGTATGTGTTATACTCTTGCAGGTTTGCTGAGTGGTAGTTGATACATAAATAAGTAACAAAAGAGAAAATCCTAAACTCACATATTCTGTAAAAATGGACATTTTATGTTCATTTCCTGAATAGAAATAAAAGGAGAAGTAAAGGGAAGATACCATGCATCTGTCAATAAGAAGATAAAATATTTGATTTTTATTTCTATTTCTGTTTAGTCATGTGGCTGACTGAATGGTATTAGAATAGACATCTGTTCTTTAGAAGGAGGGATTTATGCTCACTTCTTTGTCCACAAAACATCTTGTGACCTTTAGTTGTAAGAAAACATCAAAAATAGGGAATAAAGAAAGTGTGGGACCGATTGAAATATTACAGTAATTATGAAATAGAAAATATCTTTTCTCTCATGACTAGACAGTATACTGCTAAATGGTTGGCTTTATTCAATTTGGGTAGCAAACTCACAAAATGCCTATATCTACTATAATGAGGTTTTTTCCTTTTAATCAAGAGCAGCAAAGAAACATCCATGTTAGGTTCAATAGTAGCAAATTACTTGTATAAGTCACTGTTGGACATTATTAAATCTTTTCTGCTCAGCCTATGTTTAAGGTGTTTAAAATTCAGATTGAATTTTTCTGTTTCTAAGTCTCCATTTTAAGTCTCCACTTTCAGGAAGATTATCCTTAACAGTTTGTATGTTGTCTTAGCAATAACTTTTTAGGTAAAAAACACCTCTTCCTGTGTCTATTCCCTAGAAATCTTGAAAATATTGTAAGGCATGTCTTGAGTTTTTATAACGTGATCAAGCAGGTCACATTCTTGTTACTTTTGCTGTTGATCTCTCAGTCTTTGTCTTGCATCAGGTGAAATCTGTCTTTCATCCTCTTTCAATTTATTCTGGCTTCATTTTGCTACATGGCAAAGTTGCTAGAATGTATTTGTATAATTTGTCTTGTAAATTTGAGTTCTTTAAGCAGTAGTGTAATAAGCTTTTTGTCCCTGTCAGCAGATATATGCAGAGTCTGTCGGTCTGAAGGAACTCCTGAGAAACCCCTCTATCATCCATGTGTGTGTACTGGCAGTATTAAATTTATTCATCAGGAATGGTGAGTTCTGTGTCTGTAGGTTTCTTAATATTTTTTTCTGATTAAAATACAATAACATGTTTCTAAAAACACTACTTTCAGAGTCTTCAGGTTAACTAGGAAGAAAAATCCAATTTTCAGTGGAAATGTGTCAGGGGTTTTGATGTTTTTAACGTAATGATTCGTTACAATTCACAAAAAAAATTATTAATTATATGTTTGGGGCTACAGTTCTGATCGTATGTCAGCTTTATGAAAACTAAGCAGAAAAATGAGTATGTTGAGGCATTTTCTGACCACTTATAGCTGTGAATAGAAAGAACATCTAAACTCATAGCAAGAAATAAAAATACCCTAATACTTTATAGTCATTTTGAGTTGTGTGTTTTATCAGGAAGTGCTAAAGTGAAAACTGTAGTTCTGGTCTATAGCACACATGCCTTTTGATGGTATTTTACTAGCCATTCTTTCACAAATACAACAGTTCTAAATCTTAGCTGTGTGCATCTACATGTCATATCTTGAAGTATTAATAAGAACTGGTGTCACTAGTGGGTGTCCATGCCAGGATGTTTGCTTTGATCAATGCTGTACTTAAAGAATTCACTTTATCAATAATGTAAATGATGTTTGTCAGCTTACCTTTTTTTACTTTTTAAAACTTCCTTGATGCCTTAATGGATTTAATGAATATGCTGATTTAAGTCCTGCTTGACAGTACCAATATCCTGACTTATGTTTGAAAGCAGAGAATTAGTGTTTTCCTCAGTGGAGGGATAGGGCAGAGAGATATCTAACATGTGTTAATATGATCACTTTTTATTGCAGCTTAGTTCAGTGGCTTAAACACAGCAGAAAAGAATACTGTGAATTATGTAAGCACAGATTTGCTTTCACACCAAGTAAGTATGTTTTACCGCTCCTATTTTTTCAGAATTTCTTTTTCTCTTAGTATGTATGAAGTGATTACTTTTTCATTCAGCATGATAGATCCAAACTTGCATTTTAACCTCTATATTCTTGTTTGAATTGCAGTTCTTATGCATGTTATTGCAGACTGTGTGGAATGTTTAAATAATGGATCATTTGGATCTTTCATAATCTTGCTTGAGACATAAAAGAAGTATTATTCTGTACCTTTTCTGACAGTCTCAGTCCCATTCTTTTGTTGCCAGTATTACAGAGTATGGCATGTTTTCAGCTTCATTGATAAATTTGAGTGTTTGCAAGTCTGAATGGTGAAGTGAAACCACAGCAAAATTTGAATAACGGCAGTTTTCAGTTAGCTTTGAATGATCTACCTGCAACACTACCACTTGACTTCAAATGATCTTGACAGATAATGCAAATTATGATTATTCCCCTTACCTTTCAGTCAAGATAACTACCCAGTATTACATTGCCTTTTATGTTAGAAACAACTAAATAGGTTAGGCGACTTATGATGAAGAATTACTGTATCTTTCATAGTTCCCAGAGGATTCTTAATCACATTTTAACTGATTGTAGTAGAAATAGGTGAGGTCCTTTGGCTTGGTGGCAGGCTGGGCTTGTTATTTAGTATTGCCAGCTTACTGCCTGTTGAGCAGCTCATGGGTTTTATACTACATTTTTATCTTTACATTTACTTGCACTGATTTATTCCTTACAGCTTTTGAATTCAGTTCTTCCTGTTGAAGATACATAATTTTTTTTTTTTTAAACTGATGTGTATCTGCACTGTAGAAGTTGTCTTGAGTTGGGAAAGATGATGGTTTGACTATTTCAGGTGTGTAGTACAATAAAAATCAAAGCTCCTTTTCAGGGTAGCTGGTCACTCATCCCATCTCCTGCTCCCCTCTCACCTTTTTTTTGTGGTTTTGTGGGTTTTGGTTTTTTGGGTTTTTCCCTACTAGTTTTGTACTTTTGATAGAGAAAAATGAGGCTGAGGTGGTTTAGTTCTTGTATCTTCTTTTCCAAAAATCCCATGGTCTACCTTCCTTTTATATGTTGAAACTCAGTAATTTGCATTTCTGCCAACAATTAGTTAAACACATTAGACCAGCAGGGAAATATACAATATTAAGTCTGTTTTATGAGGATAATAGTGTATTTTATGTTGAAATGCTTCAGGTTATTATTTTTAAATACTACAGAGACCTGTATAAGGAAAGTAAGACAAAGATCATCTGCTTGCAGGTTTTATTTGTCAAACATTTTTATAAAGGTATTACATTGGTTCTTTCTGGAAGCTGTGCAAATTAAGAGTGATCCCCATTATCAGCCACTTTCAAAATTGCATTCTGCTACCAGATCCTCTACAGAATTTAGTGTGCAAAACCAGGAAATGGCATTTCAGTGATTTAATAGTTCTTAAGAAGAAAGAAGACTTTTCTAGTTTTGTATTAAAAAAACAAAACAAACCATGAAAGATGAGACGTTCTAAATGAAATACACTTGATATGTGTGTTACTATTGATAAGAGGAAGCTTAGTCACTGCCCTTATCAACAGAGGTGTTCCTGCAGAAGTTAATCCTTCACTGACGCAGCTGTTAGCAGCACAGCCTGTAATGTAATTGTAGGTTACAGACGTGAGAAAACATAGTTGAGTTACTGTGGCTTAACAAGTTACCATTTGTCATAGGAGCTTTGACATTGGTAGTAAGTGAACCTATTTCTTCCTCATGCAATAGAGTACTTTCTTCACGTTCAGCCTCGAGAAAAGGTCTCCTTATCGTCCTGTCACACACTTGCCACTCCCCTGACTGAGCAGCCTGAGCTGATAATGTTTTCTTGTTGGCTTTCCACATTGCAGTGTGCATTTTTTGTACCAGGCTGCACACAGTGGTAGCACATGTGAGGTCCCCTGCACAGATTCCACCTGCTCTCTCTACCCAGTGTGTCTTGTTTCGTTGTTTCCTTGCGCCCAAGGCTTGTGCAGTTACAGTTTCCTCAGTTTGTCTCTTACCCCTCTTTCTTTGAAACATAATACAGCTTTCCAGTCTGGAAGCTGGATATGCCTGTGGGAGCTGGGAAACAGTCACAGGTGCTGGAGAGAACGATAAGGCAGAAAAGGGATTGATGTATATGCCAGTCATGGCAAGCAAAGTTGGATCTGGCATCAAACTATGCCAGGTGTAACACACTTTCAGATAAGTTAATTCACCACGGGATGTGGTCAGAGAAACACATGTATGTAGTTAATATCTGTGCTTCAACAGACAGGCATTAAGTTGAGAATAATAGTGCAGGAACACCAGCAACCCTTCTCTTATTGAACTTGCTTTGCTTGTTAAGGCTTTTGCTGTCATTTGCTGTCATCCCTTGCTAGTGTAACTTTTTGTGTATGAAGTATTCGTAAACTATTCCTAGTGCATTTATTCTTTAAGTTGTGTAACATCTTGTGATTTCTTTAGTACCTGAACTGCTAGTTTAGTTACTCTCTGGAAAGAAGGAAAGAGGAGAAGGTTCAACTTGCATCTTGGCAGGACTACAAAGGAATGGATTTTTCTTTTGAATAATAGCATCATTCTCTAAATGTGTTTAGTCATGTAGGCAGATGACTCGATTTTCAAATGAATGCTTTAAAGCTAAGTTTTTATGTTTTAATTTTAATTCCTTTTCTGCAGTTCTTCAACTTATGAATTAATACAACTATTAAAAATAAAAAATAGCTTTGGACATTTTTTAATTAAGGTGCTTGTTAATTTTTAAATCTTAAGTTTTCTTTCTGAGTTTTTAAAGGGCAAACTGTTATGTATTCTTTCTCTCCCCACATGTGCTTTCCTTTGTCATGTGCAAGGATGCACTTCTGTTGATGTCACACTAAACATTCATAAGAACTGAGCCATGAAAGAAGGTGCGGCTGTAGTTCCCAAGAAATTAGTTTTCAAAACTTCTCCTTTCTGTAGAAGGTAACCTTAACATAAATATTGTCAAAAACACAAATATGGAAGCAGACTGACCTGATCTTTGGCTGGAGATTGGGATGGGTTTATTTCTCTGCTTCCTTTGCCACTTCGTTGCTGGTGATTGATACAACGTCATAAGCTTAGTTAATACAAAGATTGTAAAAATGAAGGAAGTCCTATGGGCAGGGTGTTCTTCTATTTATACATTATTATAATCTCACATAAGCTTTTGATTTGTGCATGTGAAGTTACTGACTGAAGGCTTGAATGCACTAGGACCTCACTATTTGTATTGTTCCAGTCGTGGTTTGTTACTGTTCTTCTGTTCTTGTTGTTTGCTGCCTTTGTTCACCTGTAGCTGTTAATATGAAAATTTGTTGGATCAGGAACACAAATGATTGATGGTTCCCGTGAATCGCTTGGATTTATTGAGCTCCTAAGTTAGCCTATAGCACATTGAGATTCTCCATGTTCAATACTTAAAGTTGGGTTTTTTTCAATTAACTCGTTAATTTTCAGTTAATCCAAGCGTTGATATTTTCTGATCATCTTAAAACCTTCCAGATGAGATTAGCATAGCTACCTTAGTGGGAAAGAGTTCATGGTTCATAGATTTTAAGCTAAAGACAAAGGAGTATCGCTCTGACATAATTCAATATTCAATTATGTATATTCATATTTGTAAGTAACTTGTGCAAAAAACATCACTTAATAATTGCATGTTTTTATAGGAACACCTCCAAACTTTTTGATCTTTAATTTTTTTCTTAATCTATAGGAAGCCTTGTAATTATGCTGAGTTGGGTTTATCCATTATCATTTAGTCAGGATTTTATTAAAGGACATAATGGGCTGGGGTTTTTTTACCTGTTCGTTTTGGCAAATTTTAACATAGTAGTCCATAGCTTCAGCATTTCTGGAAAGTCTAATTCGGAAAAAAAACCTTCTGAAACAAAATATAACATTCTGGCACAGAATTCAGTGTGTCTTCTGCCAGTTCCAGGGTGCACAGTATGCACGCAGTCCAGGTTTATATGAATCATTTCATGTATTTGTTAGACCTGTGGCTTGCATGAGAAGGGGTCAAGTTTTTCTGCTTTTACCTTAGCAGTCTAGAGCGAAGTCTGCATGTGTCTTAAAGGTGTAAAACACAGAAACACAGAATGGTTTGGGTTGGAAGAGTCTCTTGAAGATCATGTAGTCCAACTTGAAGAATAACTCACAAGCCCTCTTTTACCAAATAGGTGTTTTAACCCATGAGCTATTAAATAAACAGTTCTTACTTGTGAGTTATATGGTCTTATTTCACGGTCAGTGCATAAGGATGACTGTGGTGGCATAGAAATTGCTTGCAAGTGTAATAGTAAACAGAAAATCTATGTGTAAGAGGACTGTAAGTGGGGAGATTTTCTGAAGGAGGCTAAATGTGTGTTCTAAAGGTAGCCGTGTGTTTTTCCTACCTCATTTGTGTTGGTGCAATAGTAGATTTTTGTCATGCCATCTGCCTTGGAGAAGTAAAATCAATATATGTGTTCCTGGAAAAGTTAGGCTTACAGGAGGGGAAGGAAGGGTGGAAAAAACCCCTACCTCCTGAAAATAGCCAGATACCCAAATTTAGTATTCACAACTTCAGTAGCAGTTAGCTGTATAGATGTGACCTGAGTATCCAAAAAGCTTTCTGTTAGTTTTGCTGTGGCCTGTACAGTGGAGTCATCTTGAACTAAACCTATGAAAAGCTCAGCCAAAGTCTGTTTGAGTTTCATGCTGTAATAAAAAAAACCTCTATTGTTTCAACTGGTCTCTAGTAGAAAGATTTTTATTTGGAGAAACCCTGTTAAATAATTCAGGAAATTGGTTTCTCAAACTGGGTTAGGAAAGATTACTGGGATGGGAATTAAGGGATGGAGGAAGGATGAGGAGGATGAGTTGAAAGGGAGTGAAGACGATTTATGCTATGGGTCAAAGTCTCAGGCCTTGAAGGGGTAGTGTGGAGTGGATAAAAGGAATGTTGAGAGAAAATGGCAGTAGATGACAGACACAAGTGGGGGGATTAGCTATGAAAATCACTGACAGCAGGCTTCAGTGCTGCAGTGTGCTTGCACACCAGTGTTCCTGTCATGCTAGGAATTCTTTCATTTCACCCACCAGAATGTTGTAGGACATAGAAGGGCTTTATCTTATCATCATGGTCTAAAGGTTCTAGTGGTGGAAGCTTTATATATTTTGAGGTGTGACAATGCACAGGAAAAACAACATTCTTCCCCATCCCTACCCCCACCTCCTAAAATCATAAAAAAATCGTAAAATTGTTAAAATGTGGGTGATATAGCTTGTTTTCTGAGTAGTAGCTACATTGTGCTTTTATTTGAATGCTCAGTTGTCATCCTAGAGCCTTTAGAAAAGTTAATATGTAGAACTGCTAACACTTATAACCAATTCAGCTTTACTGAGTTAGGATGACCATCCATTTTTGCAGTTCCCTGTCTGAGTGAATTCCTGAAAAGAGGCTTTTTTTTTAATTCTATTCAATTAAAAACTATTCAATTAGTTTTTAATTTCAACAAGTGTAGTGCTTGATACAGTTCCAAAGGGTTGATCAAAATACATTTTTTGAAAATCAAAAAGATTTCAAAGCATCTGGTGAGTTATCTTGAGTAGTACCATAAATATGTAACAAATACACTGTAAGTACATATTCTTTTGCACCTTTAACAAAGGTTTCTTTCTTCCCTGGCAGAAATTTTCCAGAATGTTTGTTGAGTGTGAACTGAGAGATCATTAGTAAGAATTCAGTTGGCATTTTCTGTGGTACCAAATTGTGTACTGAATCTGTTTCAGTAACAATAAAAAATTGTAAATTGGTAGACAGTGTCAAAATATGTTTGTGTCCAGCTTTCAATTTCCTGCTAAGTTGTCACAGGCACACTTCCCTAGTGTTATGCCTTTAGTCCTTTATTTCATGAATCCCAGTTCCTTGCCAGCTATCTGGTAAATAAGGAGCTTTCAAATTTAAAACCAGTTACTATTTGTCTAAGGGTTACTCTTTTATTGTTACTTTGTGTCAAATATAATCCACATCTTGTTGAAGTGCACCAATCTCTCCCCATTCTTTGACTACTTATGCAAGTTGATACTGCTATTCCCTGTTCTTCAGTTCCCTTTACAATACAAAAACTTAGGGAAGTAGCCCTGGAGAGAAAAGAATTCCTTTCTCCTGTAGAGGCTTCTTCACTGAGTCTAGTAAAAGGATGATTAGTAATGTAAGAAAAGGGGGTGCAGGTAGGCAGCAGACAGCAGTATTTCTTAGACTCTTAAAGGATTGCCCATGAGAGGAAAGGAAAACTTTTTTTCTATTTGTTCTTATAAAAATTGAGTTTCCCTATGTAGTTAGAAGTTTGAGGTTTTAAAAAATAGTCCATTATGGTAAAGTCTTCCAGCACAGGTGTTTCCAACATAGCAGACATCCAGGCAGCAGTGTCTTTGTGCAACTCCCAACTGTAGTTTATCTTTCTTTATTCAGATCTGTTACTGATAGTGTGCATTACCAATTCTTGGTACACACGTGTGTGTAGAAACTAAGCAAATGTAATTAAATTGTTAGATGTTTTCTAATCATTTGCAAAAGAAACCTCATCACTGTTTTTCTTGGCTTTTGAGTAGGAATGTGCTTATGCAATATATGGGTGTTGAATTTAAAAAGTCAAGACAATTTATTATTATGAAAATATCTATACAGGGTGAGAGATTTGCATTTTGTTCTGTAATAGGAATGTTCTTTAAAGAAATCTTGCATGGTATGAAATAGATACATGTTGAAAGTAAAAGTCATTATGTGTAAATTTCAATGTATATAGATACTTAATCAGCTCCCTTCAATTTTCCTCTCTGTGTTCCACTTTTATTTTGCAGGAATTTTTTGTGTGTGTGCTGTTGGATAGCAAATAGAATCTAAATTATCTAGCACAAACAAATGGACAGCTTGCAAAATTGCTAATTGCTCTTGTTCCTTGTGTTCTTTCCATGAACTAGGTTTATAAATAGTAGACAGAGGTATCTTTGAAGTAGTGTTGGTTGGGAGGGCTACTGCATTTAGAATCTGTTTTTTCATGAACTTATTTTGAGGTAATCGGAGTTTATTTAATTAATAAAGCAATTAAGAAAACTTTTCTTAAGTCAAAAACTAGCATGGAGTTTATTAATTTTCCCATTCCATCCAGTAAACTGTAACAAATGTGAAATTTTTTTGTTGTTTGTTTGGAGTCATCTCTTGAGAATCTGTGACATGTTTCAATTCTTTGGGTAAGCTTTTGTCAGATACAAATATTTTGTAGTTGGCAGCACCTTCACATAAATGCTTCCTTAAAGGACAAACTGTTTCATAAGTGCCTTTTCTACACAGTTTATTCCCCAGATATGCCTTCACGGCTTCCAATCCAAGACATCTTTGCTGGACTGGTTACAAGTATTGGCACAGCAATACGATACTGGTTTCATTATACACTTGTGGCCTTTGCATGGTTGGGAGTAGTACCTCTTACTGCATGTAAGTATTAATTTTTTGTACATAATGCTCTTGTACACAGGGAAATAGGCCACTTTCTGCAACAAAGTTTTGTAAAATCTTTATTGGTTTATTAAAAAAAAATCGAAGACATTATTTCATTTATTTTCACTCAGTTCTACCTATTTGACTCTTAAGCCAGTAGTGCAATGCAAGAAGGTGTTAAGACACAGGACAAAATGCATGAAAGGGCTTTTAAATTTCTTATTCTAATAAAATGCCTCTTTTCAAGTGTCTTCTTTAAAAACTACATGGAAGTCTTTATTTGATGCCATTTATTAATATTGGGATAGAAGAATTATCCTATTCTTTTCTAACCATCTATAAGTGAAAGTGCAGTATTTATCTTTTTCTATGAAAAGTAGCCAAATTACTTAGTAAAAGTCTTAAAAATATAAACAAAGTTAATTGTAGTAGTAAAGCAATTTAACAGGAGAGTGCACATTTAAATTCACTTTCCAAATATTAACTTGCATCAAGTATTAATCCATAAAACAGTTATTTAAAACAGATAATGAAATGGTGATGATCATTGCTGCACGTTATCATAGTACCAGAAGGTTATACAGGTTCAAATTAATGGGGGAGGGGGAAAAGTCTGTGAAGGATTAATTAGCAATGAGATATTATAGCACAGGAAGTGGGCTGCTTTGCATGAAGCATATGAGAATGTATTGAGGAAGTATCACTGCAAGTATTTTTAATCTGTTTCCATATTCTTCCTTAGATTTTCCTTAGTGTGACCATGCTTCAGACAGGTCTAGATGAATCTTGGATCTAACCTAGTATGGCAATTCTTACACTTGGAATATGTACTTTTCAAGAATATGCAGTTAAACTAAATACAGCTTTGTTTCTCTGGTTGTATATGGTCTGGGGTTCTGATCATTCTCTGAAAGTTGAGATTTTCTTCCTTGCCATAAATTTAGTTGGACATCAGGTGAAACAAGGGGACCTGTGGTCCAGGTATATATATATATAACTGAAATCAAATGTATATCAAGCTTCTGTTTATTCACGCAGGTCGTATCTACAAGTGCTTGTTTACTGGCTCTGTGAGCTCACTACTGACACTGCCATTAGATATTCTGTCAACGTGAGTACCTAAACAGTTTGATACAAAGAACTGTTTTAGTCAGATTGCCCTGAAAATGGTTGCTTTGGAACTTGGTGTCCCTTTCTTCCAGTTATGCTTGATACCTTCTACCAGCTTACCTGAGCGACTGCCCGTTAGTTACGCTTTGCGTAGTGAGATGTGTGGCCAACAGCATTGCAGTAGAAATCATTTCACTATGAAGTTCCCTTATTCAGGGTTTCTGGAGGTGGAAAGCTCACTTTGCAAAGTGGGCCCTGGGTAATAGAGTTGTATTTGATGTGAAGAAAACTTACACTGCAAAGTTACACATCCTACAGTTTCAATCAGATGCCACATAGTAGAATATTAATAAATGTGTTGCTTATAATGTCACATTCTGTTTTCTTTGTTGCATTTTTATACTTTGAATTTAATTTTATTCATTCTGAGTCTCTTACATGATGGGAATTATTTTCTATCCTATTTCCTTCTAGCTGATACTTGGATTTTTAATACTTAAATCACCATCTGCTGTTACATATTGTCTGTCCTTTTTAAATCAATTTTACTTAAATAATCTGTAAATACCAAACAATAGAATTTCAGGCTGGTTCTTACTTTTTTATCTTGAACATGAAGAACTGACATTCAGTTTAGGTAGAGTCAGTTGCACGTAAAGCAAATTTTGAATGAATGTTCTATGCAGTTCAGTTAAGTCATCTCAGTTGAGCTATTTGATTTGAGATCTCAGATCATGTTACGTTTAATTTTTACTAATGGAGAGAAATGCGTGCTTTGGTCTAATAAGAGTATGTTTCTTGTTATTTCTGTAGTGTAGATTTTATTTTTCTGAGAAGAATCTGAAACAACTGGACCTGAGCACCTCTTCTTGAGTCTGTTACAGGCTAGGGAGAAAATAAAGGACTCAAGTATTTGCCAGATTTTAATGACCTGTGAAACTGTGCTTTGACATTTATTTTTTTGACAGAGACAATTACAGTAGCCTCTTTTCATTGTGGATTTCATGTCCCCATTTTATTCACTGTACTGTGCAGGCACAGGTGTGTGGCTGCAAGGAGAACCAGACTGATGCTTCTCTGGGCATGGCGGAGTACTAGTGTGGCATGTTTCTTACTTATTGTTAAAGAGTATACTGTAGTTTTCTGGGCAAATTCTCTGTAGTCAAGGAGTAGTGCAAGGGTGGAAACAAGTGGGAGGAGGTACCTGAAATTAGGGATGAGGGTTGCTAAAGGTGGTTTTAAGTACCTCTCATGACATGTTTCAACAGTTTCAGTTGGCTGGCTGCTGCTTTACAGTTATGTATGACCTGATAGATTAGGGTTTTTAAAGTACAGAAATAATATCTGGGGTAAAATACTACCTGAAATATAGAAAAGTTGAAGGGAAGCCCTGCAGTTCCATTCTTCTGGTTAGGGTAGCTCAGAAGATAAAATCATAGAATCACAGAATCAGACGGGTTGGAAGGGACCTCTGAGATCATCAAGTCCAACCCTTGCTCCACTACCACCATGGTTACTGGGCTATGGCACTAACTGCCACATCCAGTCTCTTCTCAAATACCTCCAGGGATGGAGAATCCACCAGCTCCCTAGGCAGCCCATTCCAATGCCAAATGCTTCAGTGGACTGGATATTATGCACCCAGTTGTTTAAAAAAACCTTTTACTGTATCAAACCATTTACCTAGCTACTATTGTCACTAGTAGCTTTGCTATTCTTAAAGATTGTTTTTCCTGAGCTACTCCTTAAAATTTTCTTCATATTTGGTCAGATCCTGTTTTGCAAGAATATCTACTACAGTATTAATTTCACAAACCAAACCAGAGGGAAATAAAACATTTTCCAAAGCAGTGTGTATCCTGGCACTTTAAACCATATGTACACAGGTAGATACAGCCTTCCTAAAATAAGCCTTCTTTGAGCAGATTTTTTAAAATTAGATTAAAATTATGTCTAGATACTTTCTTCCCCTAGACACATAAATAAATTCAGTGTTTTGCACAAATGCCAGTTTATTTGTTAATTTGCACTAGAAAGATCTGTTTGTAATAGTTAACAATGACTGAGTTTAGTTTTATTAGCAAAATATTTTTGTCATTAATGCTTTTTCTTTCCTTTAACAGGGAGAACTTACTAGCTGACTGTTTGCAGGGCTGTTTTGTGGTAACATGCACTCTGTGTGCATTTATCAGCCTTGTTTGGTTACGTGAACAGATTGTCCATGGAGGAGCACCACAGTGGTTAGAACAAAATCAACAACAGCCACTCAATGGCGTTGGTCAACAAAATGAGGTAAAACTTTACTGCTCAGTAGTTCATGGTAAATTTAGAAAATGTGATTTTGTGATTAAATAAATGACCAGAACACAGTGATGTTGTTTTACTGGATGGTATCTTTAGTTGTTTGTTAGCAGAAGCTGAACAGGTGTTCCTGTATAAACTTAGTGACACCACTGTTGTTTTTGAAGTTGTTTGTATTGTATAACATTGTTTAGAGTCTTATGTCCCTATCTTCACTTTTTTTTTAAGATAATTTCGTGCATAGAAGGCTGAATTCTCAGGCATAGTCAATAAAGAATCAGCTTGCTTTTATTTTGTCTTTTTCATAAGTATTTCAGTAGTTTGTGAGGTAACAACTCACTCTTCTCAAACCAGTTGGAAGTTTTGTTGAAACCACTGAAGTTGGAGCATCTCTGCCCTCCCCTCAGCCCCAACACACATATGCACCCCTTTAGTGCTTACAGGATGCTCTTGATGGGAGAAGAGATGATATAAGCAATACGTACACAAGAAGGAAATAATTATAAATTTTGTCTACTTTTAATGAATGTCAGGGTTTTTAAAGACAGCAGTAGAAATTCTTATTTTGGTGACTGGCTCACTTGGCCTCAAATTATCATCTTTCAAATATAATGATAGTTTTCATAAGATAAAGAGTTCCCCTCTATTGAGCACTGGGGAGTGCTATATCCAGTTCTAGGCTCCCCCAGTACAGGGAACATACTGGTGTGAGTGCAGTGAAGAGCAAACAAAAATTGTTAAAGGAGTGCAGCGTCTGACATATGATGAGAGGCTGAGAGAGCTGGAATTGTTCAGACTGGAGATGAGAAGGCTCAGGGACCTTATTAGTCTATTAGTATGAAAGTCTGATGGGAGGGTGTAAAGAAGACAGAGTTGTTTTGATAGTATTGAGTGACAGGGCATCAGGCAGTAGGCTCAAATTACAATACAGGAAATTCCATTCAGACAAAAAAAATGTGGGTTTTTAACTGTGATCAACTGCAGGAAAAAGTTGGTCAGAGAGGTTGTAAAGTTTCCACCTCTGAAGTTACTCAAGCCAAGAGGAAACAGCACTGCTCAGCCTGCTGTAGCTGACCCTGCTTTGATTTGTGTTGACTACATGGTCTTTAGAGGTCCTTTCCTACCTCAGCTACTCTGTGAAGAAATTTGAATGTTTCTTTTCCTGTTTTTAAAGGTTTAGTTGTCCCAAATGTAATGCTTGTCTAAGACCTATATTATTGACATTTTTTAATACTATTCAGTTTCATATACATATGGGATAAAAGTATGGAGGGAGGTTGATGAGTTTAACAGAATATCAAATCCTATTTCTGCAGGCTCAGGCTGTTGTAAATGGAGGTGTTGAAAATGCTGTGCTTGACCAACCTGCTAATCCAGCTGCTGAGAATGTAGTTGTAGGAGAGAACCCTGAAATTCAAGAAGAACAAGTAGATGAAGAGGAGGAGGATAATGAAGATGAAGAAGATGCTGTGGTAGAAGATGCAGCAGATGCAAACAATGGAGCACAAGGTAACAGGTGACTCAAAACAGTAATGTTGTAGTTCTTATTAAATATAAATTAGACCCTTGAGTATAGAACTGTCATAATTCAAGGAAGCCGTGTAAATTCCCACCCTTGCAAATTTCGTTTTGAGTGCTGAAGCATTTTCTTGCATGAATATTATGCACTCAAGTCTTTTTATTCATTTAAAACATATCATGGAATGGTTACATGTTGTTTTGAGTGAGTCTAACAGCTGTAAAAATGGCCATTGTCTCCTCAGATGACATGAACTGGAATGCTTTGGAATGGGATCGAGCAGCAGAAGAGCTTACTTGGGAGCGAGTGAGTAAGAATAATTTTCTTGAATTTAATAATTCAGACTCATACTTGAAATTATTTGTAATGCTGTGTTAAAATGTGTTTGGAATAGATTTGGATATCATTCCCTCAAAACCTTGAGTGACCTAGAAAAGTTATTATGCTATAAACAAAATGTTATGTTACTTGTTAACTATCAAAAATGCATTTCTTTGATTTCAAATGTAGTAGCGACTTAAAACATGTTTTAGTACAGACTTTTCTGAAGTCTTCAACTTGATCAGGTTTAGAAATTAATGGCAGCTTGTTTTGAGAGTGCTGGGCCAGATTAGGAGTGCACAGGTGTTGCATTATGTATTGTTTAATACTTGATTTTTGTATTTGTAGAAACAATGGACTGAAGGAGTGAAATGGAAATTTTGGTTAATTTGCAAAAAACAAATGTGTTTCTTTAAAAATGATGGAGCATTTTAATGTAACTTGGCTTCTGTTTTGTTTATGGATCACAAATTCCATAATGAGAGCATGAGATGCATGTGCACTGCAGTCACAGAGTAGAGACTCAAGAACTAGGTTTGTGTAACTGGTCTAGAGGTAGCCAACATCCAAATTCAAAGCTCACCACATGAGCAAAACCTGCTTGAAGGTAGATACAGTAGCTTCATGATACTTACCAGCGTCACCAGTGCCTGAGGTAGAAGAGATAAAACTACTCACTGCATTCCTAGGCTGTGGTATAGTTGTTGCCTCAATTGCAGAGTAGGATAAATACAGTTATCATCACAAATGACAGGTCTTGATCTTGTTTTGTACCTGCTGAAAGCTTCTTAGTGTGTTTTGAGAGATATTTCATGATAAAGGACATATATAAATTCAGGTACCTGAATCATTCTGTGGTTTATTTCAAGATGAAAGTGTTACGTTTCTGAACCCAATTTATGTGCTGGAAAGTGTTGATGTATTCCTAGTTGAAAATATTCTGTTGCCTCTCCAGGAATATAGAAATCAGTTTCTGCGTATTCTCATAACCACTTCCAGTGTTATGTGCTGACATAGGCAACAGATGTATGTTTGGTATTTAGTATCAAAATTGGGGTAGGCCTTTTTCTCTTATTTCATCTTGTGAAAATACCATGCAGGTTTTCTGAATTTTCAAAAATATCTGCATCTTGATTTACTTGTAAAATGTGTGCAGCTTTCATATCTTGGAACTTAGTGCCAAATTCTCATACAAAAAAAAAAAAGCCTTGAACCTGGAACTTTACAGCAGTAATTGTGCAGTAGGATTGTCTGGATTGAAATAGTAAGATACCCTTGAGGTGGAGGGGAAAGGAGATTTCTTTCTTTTTTTTTTTATAGATGCTTTATTTTTGGCTGTTCTGTGGATGCTTCCCAAAGCAGTGGTGCACAGTGATTAAGGATTTGTTTTCTGTCTTCCTTAGCTGTAGAACAACTCCGTTCTAAACTTAAAAAAAATATAGTGTAGCAAATGTTACCATTACTAGTTGCTTTTATACATAAAAGGTAAAATATTAACTTATTTTTCTCAGTGCAACATAAACTGATACTTTGCAACAAGGAAGCAACAAAAAATTCCTTTTGTGTTTTAATATTGAGTTGTTTAAACATGTATTTAAATAGCAGTTCAATCACTAAAATATTTTGTAAATACAAAATCTTTGCCAGAGTTTTCCAAGTCTTGTGAGAGAAGTAGCCTATAAATTATTTGATTCTGTCTTTGCTTTGAAGAATATAAATACATGTGTATTAAGATGTTCCACGTGTATATCACTGCCTTTGATTTACTGGTTCAATGAGAACTTAGTTTCTATCTTTAAGAGTTTATGTCCTGGTTCTGTTGGTTGAGCAATAAAAAAGGTTTTGACTGTATGGGACATTAAAGGTTGGTATGAAAGAGGCTTATTTTAGATGAGGGTTTCTTGATTTTTCTGAGTGAGTAAAATGAACTTTCTTATCTTCACAGATGCTTGGACTTGATGGATCTCTGGTTTTTTTAGTAAGTGCAATCCTGCCTTTCAAGAATTTCTATAGAAAGCTTTTTTTTTTTTTTATTTTTTTTTTTTTTTTTTTTTTTTTTTAGGTCTTNTAAATGGAAAAAAAAGCTAGACCCTTTTCAAAAGCATACTTTGGAAATACTTACCTGTTCTAACCTTACGTTTTGCTCTTTATGTTACAATTAAAATAGTGTTCTCATTTGGATGTCTTTTATTTGCCCTAGTACCACCAGAACACCACTAGTGAATTTATAATGTAGACTAGATTTTAAATACAGGATCTTCAGTTATGTTTCTTGGCTTTGCTTTTTCATCAGTCTTACAACTGTAATGGCTTAGGTTTACAATTATGTAAATTATCTGCTCTAACAGTTTACAATTATGTAAATTATCTGCTCTAACAGCAGATGTGTAAGTTCTGATAATAATAGGTAGTTGAAATAAGTTTAGATACAAAAGTCAAGTCACTTGTTTAAATGACTGATACTTACATACTGTTTCCTTCTCATCTTCCTTCCTCTTTCTCCAATACTCCTTGCAGGAACATGTCTTTTGGGTGGTGTCTTTAAATACATTGTTCATACTTGTGTTTGGTAAGTATCATTTGCTCTTAGGTTTTAAAAAGATCCCTTGTGTAGTGTAATGCAGGTTAATGTTCTCTTAGAATAAAAGAAGATGTGACATCTAAAAATGGAACCACAAATTAACTGGGAATATGAATCATAAATATTTATTGTTTTCTAGCTTTTTAATTTTAAATTTCTCTAAATGAATAGGTTTAAAATAGGAAATCTACCAAAAATTTAACAATGTCAACCAAAGCACAGAAAATAATATTTGTTTGTAATACTGTTAAGGGAAGACTCTTATGGAATTTAATTTATGAGCAAATGCAGTACTTTGAGGAATGGCTAGGATTTTTTTTCTCTTAATAGCTTTCACTAGTTATAGTTACATCACTTTTTAGATCAAGTATCCATTTTTAGAGCTCAGTATTGGGAGGGAGGTGCACAAGAATGTAGCTGACTGTAGAGTTGTCAAATATGCTTCCTTTTTGTGTCTGGAATTGCTACAGAACAACTTTCCTTAGTTCATACAACTTAGACTGACTTATATTTTAGAAAATAATAAGTTCTAGTCAGTGGCACATTTTACTCCATTTTCCTTGCTTCTTCCTGTATATGCTGAAGCTGAACTGTAGCTTTAAATGTTTGCAAGACTCTCTCTAGTACAAGACAGGAATGTTTTTGTGTTCTGATTCCATGTATAGTTAGTGCTAGGAAAATTTCTTAGACAGAAACTCATCACAGGTTTTAAAAAAAAAAAAAAGGTTAAAAATGCCTAAACTATAGGTGTATATTTCTCAGTCATTTGAACCCTAAAAGGTTAAAATACCTACCTTATTGTTGTAAGCTTCTCTTGAGAATTTCTGAAATTTCTCTGCTTTTGGATTATGGTGCTCAAGCTCATTAGTGTTGTTAACTTGACACAACTGTGTGTAGAAGCAGCATCAGTTTAGTGACATTATACACTTGGAGAGATATCAGATAAAAATGCCCCAAAATTTTACTTGCTCTGAATAATCAGTTCAGAAAGGAATTTGTTATGTAGCTATGGGTATTTTCAGTGGTCTTTCTTGGCACAAGGGTTTGAGGTTGAAAAACTGAAGTCATACTGTAGATAAGAAATTTTTGCTGGCAGAGTAAAACTCACCACACTGAACCAGTGATTTCAGCATCTAGATACTGAAACAAATCACCAGATCAAAAGAAAATAAAAATTAATGTCTCGTATGTTTAATTCACAAGACACTATAACTGTTCTAATAAGAGTTGGAAAATACTTATTTCTTTCTGAGAATTATTCTATTTTCATCCGTAGTTGTCAGAAGTTAATTGAGGTTTTTTAGCTATAAATGTAGGCTTTTTTAGTAAGTAGATAATAACAATGAAACTTCTAAATCACAGATAAGATTCAATGATAAGTGTGTAATAACTAATGAGCTTGGCATATAGACATGTTTTCAGTAGCTCTGAGTGTGCTTTGCCAAGTGGGAAACTAACGCATAGAGAAGAGAAGGGAATGACTTTCCCAAGCAAGCTGGAGGTCTGGGAATTTAATATGTGCCTCTCAAGCCTATTTTTAGTATCTTTCCCATTAAGTAATACTGCTTAATTTACAACTGTCAGATCTCTGGTTATTTGTAATTACAGTACTGGTGAGTTCAGATGTCACAGGAGGTACTTTCTAGAAGATAGAAGGAAAGCATTTGGAACCATAATCACTGGTCCAGAAATTCTCCTCGGACAAATTAATTCATTTCAACTTAATTAATATTTTCTGTAGCTCACCTTAGCTCACAGAGGAGTTTGTACTGCTTTATGCTTTTTTCTTTAAAGGGGTCTATGAGAAATTCACTTTTAAGTGAAGTTATTTAAAAAACATGATGCGCTGTATTCTCATAAAACATTGCCAAAATACAACTTTCAAGTCAGTAGTCTGATATAGGAGTTGTGGGTGTGATCTTTTTCACTTCACTTTTCTTTCACTTGTTCTTACTGACCAGGGAGAGTTCAACTCTTTCCTTTATCTTTTACCTTATTTATCTTTTTAATCTTATTTTATCTTATTATTTTGCTCTTCCCAGTAACTGTTTATTTCTCTGAAATGTTCTGATCATTGATCAGGGTAATATGTGTCCTGCTAAATCCTTCTCCTAGTTGATTTTGTTGGTGGTGGTGGTGGTTTTATTTGCTCTTGTTTGGGGTTTTTTTTACATATTCGTCATATGGAAATGAGGATGAGAGAGAAAACCATCAGGCTTTTCATTTAAGAGAACGTTTAGTCTACGGTAGTTCCCAGAGTGAAAATAAAAGGTGAAAATATAAGCTTGGCATTACTGCAGCCCCTTTCCTTTATATTGTTTCCCTCTGAAAAAACAATAGACTGCTGAAAAAAAAATAGACGAATTCTGTAGTCATTCATAGCTTAGTTAGAAGACCACAAAGCAAGCTAAAACAACTACTTGATTTTGTTTCAAATACACGGGTGTCCACAAATGGGAGAAGTGTTCTGGTTTTTAGCACTTTCCCGCTGAAACCTCAGAATTGTCAAGAGAGTTCTCAGGAATGATGACAGTTCTCAGTACATTAATTCAAAGTAAAAATTGCTCCTCATCCGTTCACTGGAGTATCATCTTTCTCTGCTTCCTCTTCCCTTTGCAAATGTCTGCAGGGCTTGCATCTTTCACAGTATTCTAGTATTCACACTAGAACTGAAAGCTCGCTAAAGCAAGTCCCATCTGACCATGGGGATGTAAAATGGCTGCTTAAGTCTTTTAGTGCATGGGAAAGAATGAATATCCAGACCAGGTTCCTGCAGTGTTCTGAGGCAGATACCAACCTAGTGCATGAGACAGAGAAATTGAATTAATTTATGCACCGCAAGATGAGAAAGAAGCAAGAGGAAAACACTGTCCTCTAATTCTGTGTAGTTTTATATTGTTTGTAGTCTTTCAGTGTGAATTCTGATCTGATTTTCAGTGTTTGTAAAATTATAAAAATCTAACACTTGCAAGTATTTGCACAGAAAGTAATTTTTTTAGTTGTTTTCATAAAGTTGATGAGAAGTAGAATTATTACCATGTTACAATACACATCCTGCAAATAAGGCTCCATTTAGTAGTTTTCATGGCCTTTTTTTCTTCTTTCTGCTTACATTATGCAGCATTTTGTCCATACCACATTGGTCACTTCTCCATTGTTGGCCTGGGCTTTGAGGAATATGTGAGTACTGTCCTTTAATTTCAAAATCAAAAAACCCTGCCACTGTTTATTTAATCACAATATTCTTGTAACATTTTTCCACTTTTATTTGCAAAAGTAACTTGGACTGTGTCTCATTTTCAGTCTTTAAATTATTCGTCCTTTTTGAATCTATGATTAAAAATGTTACTCATTCTTTCCCACTTCCTCCATTATTTACATTTCAAGTGAGGTTTCCTACTTTTACAAAAAATGCATATGTATTGGGGTTTTTTAACAGCCTCTTCTTCCTTGTATACATTTTTAATTTGTGTACTGAGTAATTTTCATAGTGGATGATAATAGGTAGGGAAAGTGAGGGGGTAGTGAGGTAGTGTGAGGTGACACCTCTTGTTTCATATGTTTATGAAACAAATATGTAAAAACTAGAGAAACTTGTCATTCTTGAATATTTGAGAAGTGGAATTTATCTTGATTACGTAAAAGAGAGATGTAATCTTTAAGAGACTGGTAAACTTTCCCCTTTTTCCCCCTCTTCCTTCCAGGTTCAAGCATCTCACTTTGAAGGCCTGATTACAACTATAGTCGGATATGTTCTGCTAGCAGTGACTCTAATTGTTTGTCATGTATCCTTTTGTCAGTAGTTACCTGGCTCAGATTTTACATGTAAATGATTTTTCTGGCTGTGTTTTGAGGAGGCACAGACATGTGCAGGTACAATGAATTTAACATTTTGCTCTGCTCTTCTGGTGAAATTAGAAGAAAAAAGTGTAATACGCATCCAGCTTTTCTTGGAAAAGGTGACAATTTATTTCAGACTGCATGGAAAGGAAAACTACTATTTAAAGTAGGTCTTCAGTTTTGAAACTTGCTTATTAGTGGCAGGTATTTTCAAAGGAAACTGCTTATTTCTTGAGAAAACTTTTGGATGCTTAATTTAAGAAGGGTGGTGGTATTATTATTATTTATTTATTTTAGGTGCGTGTTTGGGGGTGTTACCCAGCACACCAGATCATGACTTCCAGAGTCACAGCCAATTTTGAAAATACAACCCTAATAAAGTATATACTTCCTATTTCACTGTTGTCTTTTATTACATTTCCTGTTGCTAAAAGCCATGTAATACCATGTTTCATATTAATTACACTGTTATAAAATATTTTTCAGTATTATTTTCTTGACAAAAGTATTTAGGGCTTGGCAGCACTTGTTAAGTTCCAGCGATCGCGTCGTTTATTAGGAGTTTGCTATATCGTTGTCAAGGTAATCCTAAATTTTTTTTGTGGGGGGCAAAAAAGCCTCTCAAAGCTTACATTATCATTTTCTTAGCAACTTTTGTTAAATTAGTGAGATGTTCTTTTCTTTGTTTTCCTAAAGGTTTCCTTGTTAGTGGTGGTTGAAATTGGTGTGTTTCCTCTCATCTGTGGCTGGTGGCTGGATATATGCTCCTTGGTAAGAACAAGAAGTAAATGGGATAAAACCTTTTTTTTAACCTGTTTATATTTGAAGCAAGACAAGGAGAGAGTTGTTAAATATGAGTGTTTGACAACACTCTTCTGTTTTTATAAACATTATTTCCACAGGGAAAGGGATTTTTAGGTACTGCCTAATGCTAATTTTGTTTATGTTCCTAAATGCAAATTAACATGCTATTACTAAAATAATAAGAATATAATCCTTTTTACTGTTGTTACAAGACCATTGTGGTAATGAGCTTACTTATAGGCAAACTTGTGGAATTAATAAATATCTTTATGTAACCATCTTATGCGAAATGGTAATGACTTTGTATTTTAAGTTTTCCAGTCCCGTTATGTTTTGAACAAGATACCTGCTGTGTTTGCTTGGAATTGAGAAGGAAAGTTTTTCTGTCCTGAAAAAAAATTGAGTCCTTAATTTCAAATGGAGAAAATTAATTTCTTCCAGCTTTAGCAGAAGTAGAATTTTACTTAAGGGAATAAGTATTTTCTTCCATCACACTGCCACTTTGTTTGAACTGATTTATAACTTTTGTAGGGTCTGTTAGTGTTTGAGTTGACTTCTTTCTTCTTCCTGTCAGAAGAAATAAATTGCTTAGAAATTGATCTTTATTCACTACTCTTATTGTAAATTTCCTTTTTTTCTCTAAATGCTATAGTTATTTATGTTATAGGCAGACATTTAAATTTGCTTAGCAGTATATATATAGGGTAAACAAAGTGAATAATTACAGATGTTTGCCAAACTTCATATTTGTTTACTACTTACCTTCTAGGAGATGTTTGATGCTACTCTGAAAGACAGAGAATTGAGCTTTCAGTCTGCCCCAGGTACCACAATGTTTCTGCACTGGTTAGTTGGAATGGTTTATGTCTTCTATTTTGCATCCTTCATTCTTTTACTGAGAGAGGTAAGTCTGTAAGAACAAGATTGGTATGTAACATATTCAGAGGCTTGATGTTAAACAGTTAAATCTTTCATGTGTGGGTAATGTTGCTACTGTGTTTTGTGTGTATATTGAATTTCAACCTTTTGTTAAAAGGACCATGCTGGTACTTCACTGCAGTGGAAAATTATGATTTAAAGTATATTTTGCTTACAGATTTTTAGTTTACAAAGAGTCCTTAAACCTGGGTGTTGCCTTCAAATTAATCAAAATATGTTTTAATTGTTTAAGATTGATCAGTACTTGAAAATTAAACTTGTATTTGGTTATTTCTTCTCTACTTCTTTATGATGATACTTCCTTTGTTCTATTTCTGTGCCACTTTGTTGAATCATATTCAACAAATATACCTATTATGTTAAAACTTATTTCCTGCAGCAGTGTTATTCAAAATGAAAAACAAAGGATTTTCAAGAACTTCTCTTCATATATTGTTTTCTGTTTCCCACTTCAGGTATTGAGACCTGGTGTCTTATGGTTTCTCAGGAATTTGAATGATCCAGACTTCAATCCTGTGCAGGAAATGATTCACTTGCCCATCTATAGACATCTCAGGAGGTTTATCTTATCAGTGGTAAGAACTTTTGTCAAAGATTTCTGTATTTGGAAAGAAAATTTTCTGTGTTGGCTCCTATATACAGTAAAGGGAGATCTTCTGTCACCATGAAGGTGAATTGGTACTGGAACACGTTGCCAACAGAATCTGCACCTTTTGATACTCAAAACTGAACTGGATAAGGTTCTGAGCAACTTAATGTAATTGGGTCTGCTCAGAGCAGAGTTCTGAGTGGTTAGGGATGATTGGGTGAACTCTAAAGGTCCCTTACAGAACAAATCTTTCTGTGATATCTTCTCCTTATGCAAAATCATGGAAAATGTAGGTGTATTCAGACAACAAATGTTTATTATCATGGATATTGTAAATCACGTAATGGTTTCATGATGCCTTCAGTTATTGCAGTAACATTGTGTGTCCAGTTCAGCTAAAATAGTGCAGCAGGGGAAAGTAACTTTCTAGTTTGATTTTTGGATTGGATTCTGCTGATTTAGCCAATGGTGTCTCTTTCCAGATTATCATTGTAAGATGTTGAAAGCAATGAAAGTTTTTTCCCCTCCGCTTGTTTGTTTAAAGTTTGCCAACCATGCAGTAAAGAAAGGGTCTCAGGTTGACATAATTGTCACATCAACTGTGAAAACTGACAAATCAGAAAATTCTTTGATGTATTACACCTGAGGTGCTTGGAGTAGTGAAAGCTCAGAGAGATCTTCTGTTCAAGAACCCTTCTGTACATGAGAGGAGCTGACCTGTCCACCTTTCAGAGCATTTACTTCTTGGATAATCATAGCTCTTCAGCTGCCTAAAACTTTGTGTCATAGCAGGTGGCCCAAATATAAGCAAAGATCTGCTTGTTAGTAATGGTCTGACATATGTACTCACACTCTTGTTGGAACAGGGAATTACTTGAACTTCATCTTTTGATTTGCTTAGCTAATGAATTCAGAACTTCTACTAGTCTCATATTAGAATAACCCAGAATGGTAATCATTTACACTTTCCATTTCAAAGAATAAGTCACACTTTCACATTTTGTTTCTTTTTCAATATTTTTAAGAAACGCCTTGTATAGAACATTAAATATTATTTTCAAGGAGAAGGGGATTAAATTTTTTCTCTTCTACATAGTTAAACACATATTTTGGTTTTTTTAACATTTTTAGTCTCTAGTGGTGCATTTATATGAAATGTAAGAATGTGTTTAAAATGTACTTAATTTTTCATCTGGTTCCTTAAGGAAATGTGATTTATAAAAGTGCATGGTCTTCATGCACTTGGTCTCGCCTACTTAAATTTTGGTCTTTCAGTCAACTTAAAATGTGAGAAAATAGAAACTGAAACATCTTTTGGTGCTTGAAGTTGCTTGAAAATTCAGCCACTTAGAAAAGAGAGGAATACAAAATTAGTAATCCTGGTGGTGAAGAACTGTCTGACGTTGCTCTGTCAGCAGGCCAGTCAGTGCTTATTCAGTCACAGTCCTGTTTGGTGAGAGCATAGTAGTGTGCTGGTCTGCCTGAGCTGATTTTCTTCACACGGGCAAATGTACTTCTGCACTTTCAATTAGCTGCTGAAAGTGTTGCCAACACAGACCTGTTAGCTACAGCTGGACAGTGCTTGCACAACATCAAGGCAGGCTTTTTCTCTTTCCTGCTCTGCCCCACTCCCTCACCCATCCAGTGAATAAGCTGTGGTTCCAGGGTATACCTTGAACAGTTGACCCAAACTGACCAAAGGAATACCATGTGACATGTGCTCAGCAGTAAAAGCTATGGGAAAGGAGGAAGGGGGGCCGTTCATGGTTATGGTGTTTGTCTTCCTGAGTTCCCTGGAAGGTGCTAATCGTCTGTCTGCTGGTGAGAAATAGAGACTGAATTCCTGTTATTGTTTTGCTTGTGGGCACAGCTTTGCTTTCACTACTAAACAGTCATTATCTCAGTCTTGCCTTCCTTCTGTTTGACCTTCCCCTTCAGCAGGAGAGCAGCTGGGTAGGTATTGGGCTGTTAGCCAGGGCTAAGCCACTACCCAGGGAACATGTCAGAGAGATGGGTGGGGAACTAGATTTGTTTCTGCTATGTGGACTAACTTGTTTACTTTCTTGTTACAGATTGTCTTTGGATCAATTGTACTGCTAATGCTCTGGCTTCCTATACGCATTATTAAATATCTCCTACCTAACTTTCTTCCATATAATGTTATGCTCTACAGGTAAGCATTTATTTTCTAAAAGTTATGTTTCTTCAGTCTTGCTATAACTAGAAAAAGTGTATTTGTGCTCTTTGACCATTAATGGGACTTTTTTTTGCTATGTTATTTTGTTTTCAATTAATCTTTCTTGTTCTAGGGAAGTTAAAAGGTAAAGGGCATGTGAAAAGCTACTAACAAAAATAAAAAGCATTTTGTATTAATTTCATAACGATAACTCTTTGGGGTTTTATGTCCTCAAAACACCCTTTCAACCCTTTAATAGTGAAGTTGCTTTCATGTTTGTTTTTTAACGCACTCATTCCTGATTATCATTGCTACACGAATGAAAAAATATCTGTAGCTGGATTTGCTTTTAATAATAGCAGGTTTTTTCTGTTTCTAAATAATAATTGAAACAGTGAAGCAAATAAAAGAGCAAATTGTATTTTCAGATATAATCTTTCTCAATGTTTTTTCTTAAATTTCTTATACGCCTAAATGCCTAAATACTCATGAACACCTAATGTAGTGCTAGGGTAGTATATAAGGAAAAATGTCTGCAAAAAACTAAGAATTCTTCCTTGTTGACATCCCATGTATTTTTGTATTGTGGTGGTGTTAATATGATTCAGTGTAAAAGATTGCTATCAGAATGTTCCTTCTGTTTGACTTCCTGCTCTTTCCATTATTTCTAGTGATGCTCCAGTAAGTGAACTTTCCTTAGAGCTCCTTTTGCTTCAGGTGGTGCTTCCAGCTTTGCTAGAGCAAGGACATACAAGACAGTGGTTGAAAGGCCTTGTACGTGCATGGACTGTTACTGCTGGATACTTGCTGTAAGTACAGAGAACCAAAATACAATCATGCGTCCAGTTTGACCTTCAAACACGAAAGCAGCATGCTTTCAAGAAAGTTATCCCAACAGGTAGCTTTAATAGCTCTTTTACAGATAAAGATGTGATGGAAACCTCTGTAGTGATTTCTTCTAATCAGTATTTGTACCTGCTTCTGGGCTAGTCTTTGACAAGTAATTTTTTAGTATGCTATTACAGCATTTGCTTAGTGAAAAAAATCTGTAAAAGTATGACTAACGTCTTGTTAACTTCCTATTATATGGGAAGAATAAAGAGAGAAATGTCAGCAGAGCATTTCTGTGACTCATCTAAAATTCATGTGCACTTCTCGCACTTCTTACTTTAAGAAGAAAAAAAGTAAAGAAAAGTTTTTTAGAACATTAAGCTGAAAAAGTGAACAATTTTAAATTGGGATTTTAAAGTTAAAAGTTAAGTCTCTAAAAAAAGGAGAAAGGAGAAAACTGTATCTTGATCAGATAAAGTGAATTATTATACTGCCAGGCAGAGTTTCTAGCACTTGAAATTATTTTTTAGTTCATCTGTTGTTTGCCAAATTAGTCAAGAAAAAAATAAAGTTGATTTTTTTTTTCTGTATACCTCTCAGTTTTACTTCAAAGTATATTGGCATTCTCCCACTATGTCTCATTGTGCACTGTTAAGATCAAGCACTATTGTGCTCATTGTTGCACTATTAAGATCAAGATTTATTGCTTGCTAAGTTATATCTGAGAAAATGAGTGAATAAATGAAAGACTTTTTTCTTCACTGCAATTCAAAATATTTATTTTAGCTTTTCATAAAGAAACTCTCCTCATCCCCTGTTCTCTTTGCATTTTGAAGGGTTTGTTTTTTTCTATTAAGTTTTCCATGTTTTGGTGCGGTTTAACTACGATGCAACAAGAGAATTTTGGAGACAGTGATAAATATGGCTTTTCTTTCTCCTCTGTTACAGCTGTTTAGAACAGTTGTGAATTATCTCTTCAGCAATTTTAGCTGAGCAAAGATGAAAATCTTGTTCTGTGTTTTTCTCAAAAAGCAAGCTGCTGTGAATATGTTTTCACTGCCAATAGAATATCTACACACATCTTAGTCTGTTAAAGCTGAGGAAAATTAACTTCTAAATGTTCATATTGGGTTTTGGGTCTTTTTTGATCAGATTCAAATTTTGTTAAAGATATATGTCATCATCAATGACATCAACAGAAAATTTTTTGAAGTAGATCCACTCTTTGTAGGATCAATGTTCTTAGAAAGTTGTGACCAGGCTTTGAGCCATTTAGAATCTTCTTGAAAGACTCTGCCTGTCTCTAGATCCTGTAAAGCACGTCCGTAGCAATGCACTACTGTCCATATACAGTTTAGGTTTGAAGGCAATTGTTTCCAATAGATCTTAGTAACAGTAAAATAAAAGCTGTCAGTAGAGCTGTGTGCTTTCATGAACTGAAATAGCAATGCAATTTTCCTTTCATATGCACAGCCACTGCAATACCACGTGATGTTTTTAAAGTAAGTTATCAAACAGATAAATGATCTTTTCTTGTGACTGTATTCCAACTGCTCTGATCTTCATCCTGTAGCATTTTCCTTCTAAATTCTGTGTGTATGATGGCATCAAGTATATTATCAGAAAAAGGCTTATTTTACTTTATGAAGATCCTGTATAAGTTTTGTACAGCTTGTACACGTTCTGAGTAGGCCTATGTTTCTGTAAGTTTCTCATTCATATCAAACAGGACAAAACTGAAATTTTGATTGTTATAGGGACCTTCATTCTTACTTACTTGGTGACCAGGAAGAGAATGAAAACAATGCAAATCAGCAACCTAACAACCAGCATGCTCGCAACAATAATGCCATTCCAGTTGTGGGAGAAGGTCTTCATGCAGCCCATCAAGCCATACTTCAGCAAGGAGGACCTGTGGGTTTCCAGCCTTATCGTAGGCCTTTAAAATTCCCACTCAGGGTAGGTAATATTAAACACATAAAGAGGAAAGAAAATGGAATTGGAAGAATATGTAGAATATTTTATTTTGTAAGAAAGACTTGACCCACATGTTATCAGAAGTCAAGTGGTGGGTCATGTTGTTTTGTGTTTTGTATGGTTAACATCTTTCTAAAAAGTAGACTTACAGTTATTCTCACATAAAGCTTTTTTCAGCTTGTAGTTTTTATAATTTTACCTATAGATCCCATATGTTGTCTGTTATCGGTTAGTTTACATTTTGTTTTCTTCATGGTTAGTAATGGAGAGAAATACAATAAGCCCTCATCAAAAAGGTAGTTTGGGAGTGCCTCTAACAATTTTTTCTAACAAGGCATGGCTTTCGAGGGGGCATACTTTGATCTTGTAGCTGAAGTGTACTTTAAACTACTTTCCTTTATTAAGAAATTAAATAGAGAATTTCTGTTGTATTTGTGTCTATATTGAACATAGAAAAGTGTTGTAATACTTAAAAGTTCTAAATCCCTAAAATTAGAAAGAGAATGTTGTTGGCAAATACTTAAATTTCCAGAATAATATACAGGTCAAACTAGATAATTATTTTACTGTTACCAGAACTCTGAGTTAATCAAATATAAAATTCCAACACAGTTCACTTACTGTGAGAATAGAAGTAATGGCTAACGTAATGACACTGGTAGTGCTTCTGAAGTTTCCTTCCTTTATACCCAAAAGTCTCATCAAGGGAAATATGTGTTACAGATTTAACTTTCTCTCAGTTGTCTGTTAGGATAAGGTGTTAGCTTTCCCAGAGTAGGCTTTCTTATTGTGTGCCTTTGATGATTAATGCAGCAGAGCTGCATAGCACGTGGTGCTTGAGACACATTTAAAGAAGTCAAGTACATGGTAATTCTCCGATAAGATGTAAACCTGACTAAGGAGCGACCAGCTTCACTGTTATTTTCTGGTCACATAAACCTGAGGACATCTGGAAGAACTTCCTCAGCAATGTTTTTCGTAGAAAACCACTCATGTGCTCATCTGGCATACAGAGCTAGAAACCTTTCAGGGTTAATTGAGAGTTGTGCTGGTCAGTGGAGAAATGAAGAGATGATTTTTTTAATGTAACCTAACAGACAACTTCAGTCATTCTGGATTCAAATGTTAATTTTTACTCTTGGGACAGCAGATGCAAACTCTTAGAAAGAAATGAACAACACTGTAGGTGTTCTGCATGTACCGTGGGTAGATTTCTCACTGCTGATTTATTTGTACAGCAAAACATCAGCTGATATTTGAACATTTCAGTTTACCTGCTTTTCTAGGATGATGTACCTTTTGTGTGGATTTTTTTTTTTGCTTTGGTTAAGTAACTTTCTTGTAAACTTTTTCTCTTTTGTTTTTTTCCCTCTTTCAGATATTTCTTTTGATTGTTTTCATGTGCATAACATTACTGATTGCTAGTCTTATCTGCCTTACCTTACCAGGTGAGTCTATTACTGTAAAACTGTGATTAAAAGCAACTCTGCATGTTGCCATGCTCAGCAATGGCAGATGTTTTGAAACTATTGTTTAAAGTTAAAAGGAGAAGACATGAAAAATTGTCTCATTTTTAATGATACATCATCAAGTTGTAATAATCTACAAACCTAAAGGGTAGTGATTGCCATTCCCATTGTTTTATTGTAGAACAATTTTCCTTTAATGACACAGCTCCAAGTGCTGAGACAATCTCATTAGTATTGAGAGAAAAAAGGAATTTAAACTTTTGCACCTGCTCTACTGTTTAGAGAAGGAAAATCTGTAGTTTGTTACCAGGTGTTCTCATTTCTTTACTTAAGTATTCTGAAGGTGTCATTATTGAGTCCTGCAAGAAGCAAGGAGTTTGACTTGATGATCCTTATGGGTCCCTTCCAACTTCAGATATTCTGACCTTGACAGGTCACTAGGAGATTTTGGGATGTGGCATGTATATCACTTTAAAAATGTATGAATAAGTACTTTAGTCAAATCAAAAGCACAAGACATGTAATCTCATTCAAATTTTATAACCTGGCTGCTGTAATATGATATAATTTATACCTCCTTGTATTAATGATCCTAACTTACTGAGATCAGAGTTACAAATTTTGTGATTATTTTAATACTAGTACATAAAATTTCTCTGAAATACTGGTAAATGGAGACACTATTAAGAAATGAACGGTAGCAAATGAGTCTCCCATTTTTGTCAGAAAGCTTCAGAAGCCTCATCAATAAGTCTTAAAAAATTATGTGAGGCAGTGAAATGATCCAAACATAGCTCATATGATTTAAGTTCAAGCTTATGCACTAATGCATTCTTGCCTTTACAGTTCTAAAGATTACTGTTTAGGCTCTAAATAGTGCTGTATTCAGTGGTTTGTTTTGCTGTAATTCAGGTCACATTGCTGTCATAACGAAATTTTAGGGGGAAAAATTTCTACATATGTATTTAGCATAATTTCTGAAACTATTTACATAGTGCTTCACACATTTATGCATTATGGGTATAGTACCAAAATACTGTGTCACGATGAAGAATATTTGTGCATTGATATTTAACAATAAATTGGATAAATGTTTTTTAATAGGCATCCTTCCCTAATCATCAGAAAGCATTACTCTATTTAACAGTGCTTATATTTTCAGTGTTTGCTGGCCGATGGTTAATGTCATTCTGGACGGGGACTGCCAAAATCCATGAACTGTACACAGCTGCTTGTGGTCTTTACGTCTGTTGGCTGACCATCCGAGCAGTGACAGTACTGGTTGCCTGGATGCCACAGGGTCGGAGAGTGATTTTTCAGAAGGTCAAAGAATGGTCTCTCATGGTAAGTCTGAAGAAAATTCCTACTGTCATTGAAAAAGTAGGTAATGAAACTTGTTGTTGTTTCATTTTTGCTTACGTATTTTACTCTATAATGTTCAGTGCATTTTCCTTTTCAGACCGTTTCAAAGCTTTTGCAGCTTCCCTTCCTGTTGCACATTGTTAGAAGCCACTTAGCACAGTGTTAAGTTATCAGTTTAAATAACTGTGTGTGTATATATGTTTATGTATATGTGTATATTTTTCTGGTTTCCTTTAAAAGCGAATATGTGGCATTATATTATGCCAAATGTTCTGTGTTCTCAGAGACATTTACATTTTCACATACACCTTGAAGCTTAACTATTATTTGTTTAGTAGCATGACATTATGAAATGAAAAAAAACCAACCTTGTAAAGCTGATAGATGATGATGAACATGTCTCTCTCTACAAAGTAACTTGATGCATATTTGCAGAAAGATTTGCATCATTTGCTAGATCTTATATTGTTCTTTCAACTTAATATTTTTAAAGAAAATATCTGTTATTAGGAGGAGTTCAGATTTTCACCATGAAAGCAAATTTATACCCCAGCTTTTTATCTTGGTTTTGATTTTTAGGATTTCGGTTGTACATTTCTTGCCTAAGCAAAGTATAGTTAGTTTAAACATTCATAGCATAAATGATACCTTGTTATGGACATGTTTATTTGCTTATTGAACTATTACAGACAGAAGAGCAGTTTAAGTGTATATTTCACGTACTACCACATTTCCCAAGTATCCATCATTTCGACTTAGGAAATCCTAGGCTTCTTTAAGAAAATTCAGAGCCAAAATATAGTGCTTTACTTGTTCTTTGTCCCTTCTCCTTATCATGCTAATTAAGTCAGATTAGTTTTATATGATGAATGTAAAGTAAGAGAATTCTAGAATAAAGGAAAATTCAAGCATGATATTCTGCATTTTTAATTTTTAAGTCAAATATTCCATAATGACTGATTTCTTTTTTAAGGTTTGTTTTCTCTGGAGAAAAAAAAAAAGGCAGTTCTGGAAAAATTCTTCTCAAATTTTCCAACATACTAGAATACATAATACAATGAAGTGCCATTGGATGGTATTCCCTACTGATAACAGTCAAAGGTTATTTTATGTTTTAGAACTATATGGACACTAGTAGGCACAGTCATGTTTTTTTTTGGAAGGGGTGTGAAATAGTACCCAATCTTGAAAAATTACATTGCAAAACTAGGTATGTAATAAAAATTATTTCTAGGGGTATATATGTATAAATTAAAGGTCTGTGTAGGTTTGGGATTTTTCTACCAGAGCTATGTGTTTATGTAGCTTAGGTTACATTTTAAGTTTAAACAAAGAATGCTCTGGTAAATATATTAATTAAATGTCTTGGGGCTTTTTAGATAATGAAGACATTAATAGTGGCTATACTGCTAGCTGGTGTGGTTCCACTTTTGCTTGGACTTCTATTTGAACTGGTCATCGTTGCACCGTTGAGAGTTCCTTTGGATCAAACACCTCTCTTCTATCCTTGGCAGGTCAGTTGCTCACAGTCTTTTGCTGCTCTTAATGTAAGGAGTTATGGGTGTTCTTGTTTCATGTTGATTCAGTGCTGCAGAGCATTTTCCATAAATATGTTTCTGTGTGGCAGAGAAAAGGCATCCAAGTCTGGATGTGAGGATTATTTGAACCAAAAGGATATGCTGAGGAATTTAAAGTATGAAAAGCTAAACTGTTGTGAGATGACATCGGAGGATCTTTGCATTTCAGTGGCCAGCTAGACACTTTATGCAGTAGCATCATTGTAAAGTTATGTAGGAAGTTAGCATAGCTGCATGTGTGTGTGCACACACTCTGTCTGATCTTTCTGGATATCTTTCTGCATACAGTTATGCAGCAGGAGGTCCAGCTGATCATTTTTTCCTTAAAAGGTTTTAATTAAGTAATGATGCACACTATGAATGGAACTTTGATATGACTTAGGATCATGCTGGTTTTGGATTGAGATGTCAAACCGTTAATACAAGATTTTGAGGTAGTTGTGTTTTGTTATTCTTCAGTCAAGTCTCACAGGCAGTGTAAATTTCTTTTTCTTCAATCCAGAAGGCTGGATTGAGTGACAAATGCTTCCATCACCTAGGATGAATTATGAAAGAACTCATAACTCAGACACCCAGTGTAGGGAACCATAACTCAAAACATCTAGAATGCATTTACTAAGTAACAAGGAAGTGTTCAGGGATAGTGACTTTGTAAGCTGCCCACAGACAAGCTTTTGTTTACTTTCAGTATAAATGTTTGAAAGCCATAATACAGACAAGAATGTGACTGCTAATTTAATTGTTCCATTATTTTATAATACAAGTGAATTTTTGAGGTATCTGAGTAGATTACTAATAAATCAGGACATCATATACTTGCAGTGATAGGTTCCAAACAGTTTTGGAAAGAATTTGCAATGCTAGAGATTCTGAAAATTCTTGACTTTCGCACGTTAGTTCTTTAAAAGTTTTAAATACAGTATACTGAAAAATTCTTATTTTTATGTGGCAGAGCTTCCTCAAAATACTGGATTAGAGGAATTTGAGACTTGTTCTAAATTAACAAGAAGCTATTGAAATTGAGAATAATTTCCATTTTTCACAAAAGAGAATAGTTATACAAAGATTACATCCTTAAGTAAACGCTAATCAACTTTAATGCTGACTTTTTTGTAACAATTTTTTAAATTTTTGAAAACAGACATGAACAAAAGCACTCTTTAAATAATTGGTTAAAGAAAATTTATTTCCTTAGCAGTTCAAGAAAGGTGATTAGTCTACAATATCTTAAATCTTACCAGTTCTGTAGTTGTTTATTATGCCTTTTCAGCCTGTATTTTTCATTCTGTTTTTGGTGGCACTTATTGAAAATCTTACAAATATCTGTAATCCAGAAAGGATTGACTCATGATGTAAAGTTTAGTAGAAGCCAGTAGTTATATTATGTTCTTTTAATTCCATGCCATAATAATTGCAGTTTATGTTAAAACGTAAATTTGCTTCTAAGTAGTATGATGTTTTCTCATGACGTGCATTGCCTTGGTTTGTTTAGCTTTTCTCACATCAGGTAGGGTTTTGTGAATGACTGAAATTTAAAAGAATGGAAAAAACTTGTTTCCTGAAGTATATGAACATCTTTGTATCTTGTTTCTATTCTTTTTTTAGAGGAATCAAAATAACATCCTTCTAGGTAAATGTTACCAGTGTTAACTATTTTGTACCAGAATGTTAGTCTGTTGCTTTATGTAAGCGTAATGTTTTTGGTTTGTATTTGCTTTTGGTTTAATAGTAGTACTGATTTTCCTTGTTCCAGGGAGCTAACTTGATAGACATCAGTTAAGCCTGAGAGCATCCTCTTTTTCGTAGGAGTTTGCAGATGATGTTACCTTTTTTAAGCCATGTCCTATGTAAACAGAAAAGTAATTATATTTTCATTTATAAGTAAGATTAACAAGCTGCTTGAAAAGCTTTCAGTTGTCTAACTTTTTAAAGATATGTTAATGCTAACAGTCCATTTTTACAAAATTAGGACTGGGCTCTTGGAGTTCTGCATGCCAAAATAATTGCTGCCATAACGCTGATGGGTCCTCAGTGGTGGCTGAAAACTGTTATTGAACAGGTAGGGAAAAACTGTCCATGTGAATTATTCTGTATAATACATTTTCAATGTTTTTTGAACATGTGCATCAGAAAACCGAATTACTTTTGTAGTAATGGAGTAATTGAGTAAAATTCAATTACTCTTGTAGAAACCTTTTAAATTGTATAGCCTAATCCATTAAGGTACACTTAAAAATAAAAACAAACCTCAGAAAGCTAATTCTAATTACAGAAAGCTGTAATCAAGAAAAAAAGCTGCATATACATATATCTATTTTTATCCAGTTTGTATTAAAGTGAGAAAGAATCATGATTACTTCTTGAGATGAAGTCAGTGTGTCCAAATACTGAACATTATTTACATCCACATCTCATGAACAGAGAATTTTGCCTTCTCTGGAGCTGTAGATATTACCCCATTCACAGATAGCACATATGAAAGACACTATTCCCATTCCCCTTTGGTTATTAAGCCAAATGGAACAGTTCCTATGAGCAGTTCCAAGTTGCAAGGCCTGTTTTTTTCTGTGGCAGAAGTATTTTTTTTCTTAGTTATAAACTTTAAGTTCTGTGCTTGTCATCTCAGTGAAGTATCTCAGTTGTTTGCCAGAAGGTAACTTTTCATCCCTGCACAGTATGTGATGGCTGTGGTGCATGTCCCAACCTCTGTACACAAGGTGCCTCTTTTGAGTAAGTCTAGCACATAGTCCCAGTCATTAAATTACTTCAGCTCTCACATTGTGGAAATGTAGTCTTAGTTCTGAGAGTACCTTTTGATGCATACGGCTCTTCCTTCCATTTTGAATGCTGTCCATGGGCCATCACGCACTCTCCTGTGCCATACTCACAAATGGTTTCATCCAGGCTGTGAGACAGAGGCCATAGTCTGGCTGTAGGTGGTAGCCATTCAAAACTAGTCTTTTCCCATGCTTAATCCAGTTACATTTTGACCTTAGTTTCTGGTATTAGCTGCAGAAACTTAACAATTGTGCAGGCCCTTTCTTCAAGCGCAGACTCTATATGCAGAGGCTCTAGCCTGTCCCACCAAAATATAGAATAAGATCCTATTTTCTGCCTGTTACCAAATTGAATAGATTATTTCTCTTAGTGTACACAGGATTCTCTTCCAGCAAGTTAACAGCACAAAGTGATCCCAGGTCATCCACAAAAAAAATGTCCATAGTTCTATTAAATGATCTTTCAGCTGGTTTCTTGCATTCCTGGAACTGAATCACAACACTACTCCAGATTAAGTTGGCCTTTTGGGCACTGTTTAAATGATTTCCTGGAACCCTCATTATGCAGATTGGCAGAGAGTTTTTTCTTGTTCAGCTGTGGCCATCATGGCTTTCTTGAAGTTGGGAACACCCATTTCCTTTCATAAGGAGAATTGTGCAAAACCTTTTGATTATTAGTGTAAGTGCATAGCAAGGCTTTCATGATTGATCCGTTCTACTTCTGACTTGTTCGCTTTTAGGTATATGCAAACGGGATTCGTAACATCGACTTACACTTCATCATCCGTAAACTGGCAGCGCCCGTAATCTCTGTTCTGTTACTCTCGCTGTGTGTGCCGTACATCATAGCTTCTGGTGTTGTACCTTTACTAGGTATGTATACATTCAGAATACCTGTTTATCATCTGATGGTTTATAGCAGTGTAAATATATTTCTGGAAAGAATGCTCCAAGCATTTTTTATTTAAAAAGCCCAAACAAACAAAACAAAATGAACAATCAAACAAAAAAAAACACCTCACAAAAAAACCACTCTGTTCTGCCAACAAATGTAAATGCTAAAAGATTGCTGTGTCATCTTAAAAGTGTGGCTTTTTTTTTGAGAAATGCAATACATTATTCTGACTAGCTACATCAGGAGTATGGGACTGAATAGTATATAACAGCAAAAATATAGGTAGCTATCTTGGGAAAGGAATGATAAATTCTCTTCTTCTTTGGACAATCAGCCTTTAATTTTAGTCTCTCTGGGAGCTATAGGAGCTGAGGCCATCTTTTTCTGACATGTCAAGTTCTAAACAAAGCTCTGAGCAGGTGTGTTTGCTTTGAGATTTTGACAGTATTAGAATAAAATATAAATTTTAAACAGAGAGGATTTTTTTTTTTAGACTTTCCTGTCTCCTCATAATTAAGGGAAATAATTTTATTAGAACCAGGGTAGATGAGCTTTTCCATCAGCAGTTGTCTTTCAGCAGTTCATTTTGATGTTAACAGTATGTTAAAAAAGTCCCATTTTATTCTTCAACCTCTCACTTAGACTTCTATTGCACTGACTTTTTCCTGATACGAGGTATACAGAAGTCAATAAGCAAAAAGAACTTACAAGCCCTTTTCTTTTTTTACTGTGGATTTTCACTGTGCTAATGGAAAACTTTCCACTTTAGTGCTTCAGATTAAAAAGAACAGCAGCTGTCATGTTGGATCTGTGGGATAAATGGACGTGTAATTTATTTCACAGTTATTTATTTAACTTCTACTGAAGTTACAGTATGACAAAAAGTATAGAAACAGGTAGAGAAGCAGAAATATGTGAGTTACTTCAGCAATGTTAAGTCATGTAAGGGTTGTATCTTGTTTTGTAGGAGTTACAGCTGAAATGCAAAACCTAGTTCAGCGACGGATTTACCCTTTCCTACTTATGGTGGTGGTTTTGATGGGAATTCTATCCTTCCAAGTCCGCCAGTTCAAGCGCCTTTATGAACATATTAAAAATGACAAGTGAGTATATAGTGTGGGTTTTTTAATTTTTCCATTTTAAATTGTGATAACTTCAGATTGAATTCAGGTATTGTAGATACTTGTGACTAAAAGGGATTTTAGGAAGTTTTCTAGACAAATGGCCTGTTGAGACAGACCTAAACTGTTCTTGGCAAATGTTTTATTTATGGTTCAGGTAGACAAACACAGGAATAGACTGTCTTTATAAATGGAAGGTACTCCTATGTCTAACATGAATGTGTTTTACCACAAATGAAGCTGATTGCTTGCTTGTCTCCTCCTCTGTAGTCTTGAACGACTTCTGAATGTTATGATTATGATACACCGGAAAGTAAAATCATGTCACAATCTGCTTCTTATAAAACCATTTCTTCAACCTTTTCTGCATAATTGTTTTTCATACTCCTACTCATTCGTCAAATTAACCTGTTAAAGAATGTTCAGTTGATTTAATAGTTTGTCCTTACCAAATTTTGTATGTTTTTTTTAATTTTTTTCAGTAATTATTACTCTTTATTACTCAGATGCCTGATACAATTTTCCCCAGGTTTTTTTTTCTGGTTATCCTGCTTAATTTTTAAGCTTTTCTTTTGTGTTATCCTTATTATCTTAATTTTTGGTGTTACCCTAATTACCTTATATGTTGGTTATTTAGAAAATTAGCAACTAGTCTTCTTAGGCTTCTTTTGGATTGAAAAGGAATAAATGAGTTTGTTGTGTTCATGTCCTGAGTTATCCTATAACAGTTTTGCTTTTGAATGGCTACAAAAGGAGTCAAACCTAAAATAAACTTCTTTGAATCCTAAGTGAGTGATCTATTAAGTGTTTGGTGTAAATGTAAAATTAATATCATCTAGAAATATTGAGAGGTGTAATTAAAGTTAAACTCTCAGCAGATGAATTTATATTTTAGCACCTCTTATTTGATCAGCTGATTTAAATCCTGTTCCCCAGGATTTAAATAGCATGTTCTATAATTTTTGGCCTCCTGTAGTATGTATAGCCAGTGTTTGCATTTACAAATGGGTTTAAAGTTAAATGTTAGTGTCTTTCAGGCAAAAAGAGTATTGAATTGCAAGTTGCATTAATGTTACACGTTGCTTTCCTGTGTAAATAAGACATGTAAACGGTATACAAAGCTGTAAATGTATATCTGAGTGAAAATTACTTTGGTATTGCATGAGTTTATTAAATGTTATATTCATCCTTGTAGACAACAAGTTTGTACAACTAACGTTAATGATTTTGTTTCAGGAAGTAAGCAAACATAGTCATGCCAGTCAGTAGAGATTTGTGGTTTGGAAATACACTTAATTAAATCTTTCATGTAACAAATTTTAAAAGCATATACAAGCTTTTATGAAATTCTAGAATGTACAAAAAATATTTGATGGTTGTCGTTTATGTTACCATGAGAAAAGGAGAGGTGGTTAAAAAGTTTCTAAAGGAAATGACAGGTTTTAGGGAAAGAATTCATTGGTGTGCATGGCTCTCGTACATGTAGAACCAGCAAGCAAATATGAAGCATGGAAAGGAATTTAGGTGGCAAAAAGTAGGATTGTGAATCAATGACCTACAGAAAGTAAGGAATAATGTGAAAAGTACAAAAACTGCTAAGCTGATGAGATGGTGTGATGTTGAAACAGAATTTAAATAAAGAAATTTCACACCCCTTAAGCTTGACATGGAGTAGCATTAGGATATTTTTTTTCCCTTTAAGAAAGATACAGCTGCAGCAAAAGTTCTTTCTTTACAATATTTACTTATTTTCAACCAGGATGTTTTTCATTGGATATAGGAGCTGAACCTTGCTTAGCTTTACTCAGTGCATGTTCATTCACCGTACAGATCCTTTTTTGAACTTAGAGGAACCTCATCAGCCCTTTCATTTCATTTTATATCAGAATTGTTTTTCCAGATATTCCAGTGGAAGAACTCAAACAGGCACTGCAAAGATGCTCTCAAAAGTGTCCAGCAAAGGGCCTGAGTGTATAAATACTGCAAACACACTCCTTATATTTCATATCTTCATTCAGTTTGTATATGTCTGAATTGTATGACTACCAAAGTTAGGGCTGTAAATACAAACCTGTAATGCCTATATTCCATTACAAGGTGCCTGAATGTTGAGAAAAAAGATGAGGGTGTTTGAAGTCAATTAAGGAGGGGGAGGGATCACTTACAGAATAATGTTTACTGAAATGAGAAAGCTACTTCTGCAGAAAGGAGATGGAGTGGATTGTGTTACAAAATACCATTAACTTGTGTCAATTTCTCACTGTTTTTCCTGTAATCCCAGGTACCTTGTTGGACAACGACTTGTGAATTATGAACGGAAGTCTGGTAAACCAGGCACACCAACAACTCCACCTCAATCTTCACAAGAATAGATGGTCATATTAAACATCTTGACCTTCCCTTTGCCTTTACATGTCCTTTTTTCATAGACTCTTCTCATCTTTGGGTATCTCTCCCAGTAATACTCTCAGCAGTGTTTTGGCTTCTGTTAGCAGCATGCAGATAGCAGTTAAGGCTTTGTTCCTTATCTGCATTTTCTGATGTTATAAATGCTGTCTGAGATCTGTATATGTGTAAATAGAAGTATCCTGACACCCTAAAACCTTGGATTAAAAAGAATGTGCATTGTACATCTTTAAAAAGTATATTAATTTATTAAATCTAGTTGTCACTTTATTTTGGACTGCTGTTCTGTTGACAATGTGCCACAAAGCAATAGTGCGAAGAGGCAAGATGTTTTTATAAAATTTGGAGCTTACTTTATGGTGTTCATAACAGCTCTTATTGTAGTAATACAGTATGATTTTTCATGAGTGGGAAGGCCACAGAGAATATGAAAAGTAAATAACTGTCTTACAGTCAGCAATGAAGTGGCTGTGGTGAGAACATAATGAACTATGTATCTTACTGTCCAGTCTTTTTTATTATTTTGTATAACACCAAAGCTGTTGTACATTTTTCTATTGCCTGATTGTTTTTCATGTGTCAGAGTTTGTAATATTGTACAGTTGCTGTTAAATCAAGAAAATATTTCCTCTTCTGAGAATTCAGATGTACTTGTTGAGGCTCAGCTGGATTTTTCTGTTTGGTTGAAGGGGGTGGGTGGGTATTGGCTTTGGGATCAGGATTTTGTGAATTGCAACCGTAAGTAAAAATTTACTAAGGCTAGGTGATGGAAGCATTTAAAGGTATCAAGGAAAATTAGGTAGGTTCACAACTGAAATTGTAGCCAATTTCTTATCAATAATAGAATTTTTCAGGACCTCAAGAAAAGGGATGAGCATTAACCGATGTGCTTGCACGGCACAAGGAGCATAGTGTAAGCAACATCCTGACCTGGTCCTTAGTTAAAGAGCTTGAAATCTTTTTTCTCTAAGTTACCAAAGTTGAAAATTGTAGTATGAATTTTATATTGCACAATTACTTAAAAAAAAAACCAAACCCAACCAAAAAAAAATTCTCTCAGAATTGGTCACTGTGAATTTTTATGGGAATAATATTGAAGGAAGTGATTTATCATGTACCATTTATTTTCTGAGGGGCAGGGAAATATATACGCTATTAAGCAGGCAAGGAAAAGTTAGCAGATATCTTTGCAAGAGCACAGTCAAACAAGAGCCACCAAATCAAGTCTGTGTTATTTCTATATGTAGATAGAGTTCTTTTGCAGTAATGTTGAGGGGGGGGCTTATGTAGATAAAGAAAATACATAACAGTATCACAAAGCTTTAAGTAACATCAAATCACATGCTTAGATTGCAGTATCTTTCCTAGACCAATGTGGGAAATGTGAATATCCATTGCAGTAATGAGAACATCAATGGAACATTTTAATTGCTATTCAGTACACTCTCCTTCAGTATTCTGTACTTAACCGTGTGTGTATATAATTAATACTTGAGAATCTGGCAGGTGCTTTGAAAGTGTCATCTCCTTTATTGATGTTGCATCTGATCTGACATGTTATGAGCTAATGTGGTCCAGGCTGTGATGATGGTAGTTCAGTTTTTTGGTGTCTGGACTCATGTTCTAAGGCAGCGAGAACAAGCCAAATGCATCTGAATCTAGTCTAGTGGCAGGAGGACTGGGCTGTCACTATCAGATTCATACTACTTTACAGAATTACTGTTGTACTGATGGTTTTGATCTACAAATATTACCCCTTGGAGTGATTTATTAGAAAATTTCCAGTGAATGAAATCAGAAAAATAGCATAAATATTTTTTTTCATTCACCGTTGCTGACTTAATGCTAAATTGAGTATATATTCACCCCATATATTTTTGATGTGCATAAGTATTGCATTTGACTATTTACAGTGGTGTACATTGTGGGACAAATATATTTTCACAATAATAAATTCACTGATGACATACATTCTTACTTATGCCAAGATTCTGTCTTTGACATACCTTTCAGAAACAGTTCCAAAATGGGCTTGTCACTCAAATAGTGCGAGCACTACTGTGCATCATACTGAATTTGCAGTAGTGTGATACTTGTAACTTTGTGATTTTATCCAGACAAATTGGTCTTAATATTAAAATTTATTAAGAAAAAGCCTTTGTGCTGTTTCTTATCACTGTTATTTTACAAGTCATTAAAGAAAAAAGAGAATTGGGCCAGTCATGCAATGTGATCTGTAACTAATTTGATGTAGCTTACATTATCTGTGTTCTCTCTTTGTTATGGAGAACTGTTTTCAAATGCAACTGTTATGCTGGCAGGCATGAAGTTTGTTTCCAAACTGTCCACTGTGGACTTCAGGAAAATCTCGTCTCCTTACCTCCTTATTTTTACATGTTTTGGGAAAGAATATGGAGGTTGTATAGAACAAGAATTAAATAACAGTACTTTTTTATTGTTTTAAATTTCAATGGTTTGCCTTATTGTGCCCTGAGTAGTCCTCTGGCATAGAAATATGATAGTCAGCATGTAAGTTAAGTGGCTGTTACCGAGACAGCTGATGAGAGCTGTACCAGTGGTTTCCCTGTGTGCTAGAGTAATACAGCATGCTGTGGGCTTATATTACTCTTCCAAATGGAAAAGACTGTCTGTGTGTGTGTCTGTGTGTGTGTGTCTGTGTGTGTGCACGTGCGTGCGCGCTCTTTTACCCCTGTTCGGGTTGACCTTGGATCTTGAATGGAGGGGTTGGAGGTATCTACTGGCTTAACTGTATCCCCTTAGTGGTGTCGAGAATCTAATGCTGTTGTTAGTTCCACAGGCCTTCATCCAAGAACTGTTGGGATGGCTCTGTAGCTATCTTTTGCATACTGAAAGAATTTAATTGCAGCATGGCTTTGACTGTTTTTACACAGAGTATTTTATATTGATTAAAAATAGTTAAAACTCTGCATCCCTTCTCTGACTACAACTTTTCTACTGGGTGAAGCTGAAGTTACTTGGTGTTGTTTGAGGGCCCTCTGGCACCTGTAACTGCTTTCAGTCCATAATTTCCTTGGCAAGGTGCCAGCTCCAACACAATTACAGTACTCACATCACTTTTCAGCTGAGTGTATTAATTCTTTCCTTGCCTCTCCCTAAGCTTGATTCAAGATCATCATAAAAGTCTGCACAGCAGCCCCACTATTCTGAAGAGAACTCTGTAAAAAATACCTTACAGTGCACAAATGGGTGGTTTGTTGATTTGACTGCCTGGCATGCTGATCAGTGTCATTTTGTTTCCTTGGACTTCACTGTCCATTTGTTTACATCTAGATTGGAAATTCTTTTTGGCAGGGTCAGTGTTCTTGCTCTGCTTGCCTTGGGAATGGGCACTGTACAGCAATGAGAGGCTCCTAGCAGAAATGATTTTGCAGATAATAAAAATATTAAACAAGGAACTGAATCTTGGTAGTATAATGAAGTTCAGGATGCAAAATAAAGGAAGCTCTCTTCTGAAACAGATAAGGAAACAACTTTTACAAAGCATAATGGTGAGTTAGAGCTCTCTTACTCTAGTATTTCTTAATTAGATTAATTGGAATAAAGAATTGCATAGTTAGCAACAATTTTATTTATGGTTATTCCACAAGCTATGCTTCTTGTATTAATTTCTTCATTTAGAAGTCACCATAAATTGAGGAATATGCTGAAATCAAAGTTACTCAGTAATGGAAAATTTTAAAAGATTGTATTTCCAAAGGTCAAATACCGATCCAAAATAAACTAGATGTTTTGAATTCAGGATAGTACTGAAAGATGGAAGAAGGGCAAGGTTATTTCACAACTCTGCTCATCAGTTTTGCTGCTTATCTACTTACCTGCAGTTATCTCTTATATATTGACTAGTGGCCAATGCCAAAGCTGCATAGGTATTTCCCACCCACGCCCCATGAAGAGGTATCAAACATCTGGATTTGTCTGGCATCCGGTGGGGGAGAAGGGGGTGGCACTTAACATTGTCTGATTCATCACAAAATCACTTGGCTTTCAAGGGCTGTTTGTGTTCCTGGAAAGTAAGACTAGAGAGAACAGCATTCCTTGATGCTTACAAAAGCAAAGAACACTTTATACTGGATAGAATTTCTGTATTAGGACCCAAATAGTGCCGAGCTGCGCTGGTTTGCCGTATTCAGCAGGTGAAAGTGCGTAAGTGGCCTGCTGAAGTCCAATAAGGAATGTGTAGAGTCTAAAAATATTGCTGGATTAGAATGGAGTGTACGTGGGTGTTGTGGTTTAGGAATGACACTCTCCAATTTAGTGTCCCCACTGAAACCACCCCACACGCTGCTCAGCACTGCTCGCTCAATCCCCCTTCCCACCTGTGACGGGCTGGAGAGGAGAATTGGAGGCACAAAAGGTAAACCTCCGGGTCCCAGCCATGCCCTCTCCTGGTTACTGCAAAAATTAATCCTGTCTTGGCCGGAACCAGGACATGGGATATTTTGGCTAGTTGTGAGCAGGAGGCACGGAAGCAGGAAGCAGCAGCAGAATTTCTAAGCTGAAATTGGGCAGTGCTGCTGTAAAAGAACAATTATGTCCATGGATATACTTTTAAATGTTCTTGGTATCAGAGTAATGGGTAAAATGCATGGGAGGGAACTACTCAGTGTATAGCAAGAATCTGAGTTGCTTCTTTAACTGAAGTTACACTTCTGTTTTTATTGCCTACATCTTCGTGGAGTTTGATCAACTTTTTCTAAACAGAAACTAGTCCTTACTCCCTTTATAGCTTTGTGCCAAGATTCCCAACTGAAACTATAAGTGTCCTCACTCTGCCTTTGTGATCTTTTTTTTTTTTCTTTCTTTTGGTTCCGTGTTGAAAGCATTTTGTTGCTCCCACAGCCACGGTACTGATCTCTGTAATCCTGAGTTTCCTTAAACAACCTTGCATTAATCTGCAGATAATTAACATCTCATCACACCACTAATCCTCAAAACTGAAGCTGAAGCATCCCTCCCTCACTTACCTCTTGATTTTGTTTTTACTTACCAATTATCTTGGAGGTTATTCCACTCTTTGTTATGCTGGTTTAGTCTTCTTCCTTTTACATCCAGTAGATGTTTTAGTGTAATTACATGTGAAAAGCATGCCTCTTCTAGCTAAAAATGAATTCCCAAAAGTATAAATGACTTCTTAAAAAGAATACCATGCCAATATGCCAAACTTAAGCCAACATGAATAATTATGCATTTTTTCTGGACCATTAACACAGGACTAATGAGTAGAAAATTTGCAGTATATCTGGTACTGCTTATAAGTCAGGAGGCTGCATAGTAAGGATGGTCCATAACTCACGTAACTGCAGGTTTTTGTTGTAGTCCCGTCCATCCCATGCTGTTTCATCCCATCCATCCTCCCCCTGTAGTTAAATATATGATGGTTGAGGTCAAAGAAGAGAGGAGAGCAGTGCCCATGCTCCTCTTTCTGCAAAGAGCAAGGACTGTGTTGCCCGGAGTTTTGCTTATTACTTGATGCAGTATGTCTTGTTAACTTTTGTTACATGTAAGCATTTATACAAAGATTAATTTGGCCATGCCTTTATAGATTAAGCATGTTCTGGAGCAGCATGTGATTAACTGGTATCATATTTTCCAGTTATTTTTCACTTTTATATGGAAGCTTTAGCCTTTTGCTTTTTCCACTGGTTTGCAATTCACATAAAATAACATGTTTGAAAAAATACAGTTTTTCTTTAAATACTCGAAAGAAAAATTCCACCTACATGCTACTGTTTCCTCTAATACAGTATGGCAGCTTTATGCATGATTTCACTGCACTGGACCAAATCACTGGAAGAACTGAGGATATGACATTTACTTTTTGAGCATTTTTAGGATAGTTCCAAGAACTGCAGATGACAGGGAATATGAAATTTTTGCTGTTTATCTGTTATCCCTTGACACCTTTGAAAAACTGCATTGTAAAATGAGTTTAATTTAATTCCACTCTGTAAACTCCTGCAGGATAATTTTTGCTGCATATTTTTCTTTGTCCTGCATGGCCTTACATGTTCATCAGTGGGGACATAATGTGGATTAAAAACAGCTTGCTTCAAATAAGATTGTGTGCTTCTGCAGTAACTGTTTGGCCTGTTTCAAGCACGGAGCATACAAGTCTCTTTGGAGCAATGGCTTCTGAAGGCTTTTTGAAGCGAATAATCCCATTACCAAGTTAATTTGAGTGCTCAGGCTACTTACAGCCCATGGTAGAAGGAACAGGAGCGGCATTGCTTTATAACCAAGAAACGCACTAGTGTCTTTACAGAGGATGCCATTCAGGTTACCTCTGGTGCTGTCTTTACGTGCAGTGGAAATAGGTCTTCTAGCTGGCAACCAAGACTTGGAGGCAGAGAGGGCGCTGAATCCTTGGAGTTCTGAACTGGTGGGAGAACCCATGCTGCCTTGTGGCGCCAGATTTGGAGCAGCAGGTGCTGAGAAGCAGCTGACGCTGGTGACACTGCTCTCTGTGGTGGCAGACCTTCTGCAGTGCTGCTGTCTGGAATGTCCGGGACTGTGGAGGCTGCCCAGCAGAGCTTGCTTGTGGCTGAGCTGCCCTTGGAAGTAGCAGCTACTGCAAGTAACAGAAATTTTAGGGGATACGTTGCTTTATGTCTACTTTTCAGCTCAGTCAGCATTTGTTCACATCTCATCCAAGCTGGGAAAAGAAGTATGAGAGTGCTAAAGGCAGGATGGACATGTCACTCTAACTCTGCTCACCTGCCTGTGCATGCTCATGGCTGTGGGGTATGCAGGGATCAGCGGGCTCCAGAGAGCACAGGCACCCAGGGACCAGCTATCCCACTATGGGCTCTGCCAGTGATGTGGTACTAAGGTGTTCACAGATTCAATTAGGTTGGAAAAGGCCTCTGATATCGAGTCCAACCTATGACTGAACACTACCCTGCCAACTAGACCATGGCACTATGTGCCACATCCAGTCTTTCCTTAAATGCCTCCAGGGATGGTGGCTCCACCACCTCCCTGGGCAGCCCAGTGCTGCATCCAGTTGGCAGCTGGTCACTAGTGGTGTCCCTCAGGGATCAGTGTTGGGTCCAGTTCTGTTTAATAACTTTATTGATTATTTTGATGAGGGCATTGAGTCCACCATTAGTAAATTTGCAGATGACACCAAGCTGGGGGGGGGAATGTTGATCAGCTGGAAGGCAGGAGGGCTCTGCAGAGGGACCTGGACAAACTGGAGAGTTGGGCTGATTCCAACAGAATGAGGTTCAACAAGGCCAAGT
>VYXB01006061.1:745852-766648 GCA_013397135.1 Pachyramphus minor
GCATGGCCGCGGCGGTGCCCGGGGGCGGGGTTGGGCTCCCGGTGCTCCCTCCCCACAGCTCGGGGCTGGCGGCGCGGGGAGCGGGCCCCTGTGGCGCGGCCAGGCCGGCCTGCCTGTGGCTGCTTGTCGGCCTTGAACACTTGGAGCTGGTTTTGAGTGCGTGAAAGGGGAAAAAATTAGAAAATAAGAGGTAATAGGAGGTGAACGAAATGAGATGATCTTTGTGTTTAGCGACAGTCACCGACTGCCGAGCACCGGTGGTGAAGGGGTGCAGAGACTGCCTGACCTGGCTGTGTGTAGGTACAGGAGGTTCCCTCTGAACACCAAGAAACCCTTTTTCACCGTAAGGATGACTGAGCACTGGCACAGGTTGCCCAAGGAGGTGTGGAGTGTCCATCCTTAAAGATGTTCAAAACCCACCTGGGCATGGTTCTTGGCAGTCTGTTCGTAGGTGGCCCAACTTGAGCAGGGATTCAGACCGGGTAACCCCTGTCAACCTCAACCTTTCTGTGAGACTCTGTGATTAATGGCTTACTGTAGAAAAGCAGCTCTTGCACTGGTTCTTTTTTTATTTATATTTTTCTCTGATTTTGTGTTTACTCTTCGATTTGACTGTTTCCCAAGGGGGCATACACAAACAAGTGTATTCCTTCCTCTATTTTTTTCTCTTAACCTGAAATCCTCAAATTTTTGTGTTCATCTTTAATTCCTTGGCTAGAGCTGTGTTTTTGAATCATTACTGAATGTGTGTGACCAATACAGTAATTAAATGTACTCTCTGAAGTCTGTCCTTGATGCAAATTTGCTGCGTTGGAGTGGTGAAGATGCTGTACTCTGTCTGCATTTCTCCAGAAATAAAGTTCTAAGTATGGTGTGATCCTCAAAGGAGCCTTGGGTCACAGCAGTCCCATTCCTCCATCATTGACTTTTAATTTTTTTTCCAATGCAGGAGAATTCACACAATAGGGAGAGAAAGCCACATGCCAGGTAGTCTTATTTTTATCTTAAAAATTAAAATAATGTAAAGGGAGAGAGCATGCTGTTATATTGATTCCTTTCTTGATGCTGTTGCTTTCACTGCCCTTGTCTGCAAATAACCAATGTGTTTTCAGTTCTTGTTGCCAAATCAACTTAAATAGGGTATAGTTTGTTCTCAAAATGATGAGGAGAGTACTCAGAGTTCCCACCAAATGTTTCCCATTTCAATGGGAGAAGTACCATACAATAACCTATCTCTTTGTCTTCTTTTGGATCCCGGGCGACAGAATTCCTTGCGACAAATGAGTTGCATCCTGAATGAGACAATTCTACAACATAGCTGTAGAACTGTATGAGCAAAGTGCAGTGCGTGGTCGCAGCACACGTGAATGTTTTGTTCATCACTGTAGTTTCTTTGTGCAAAGTCTGCCAGGAGCACAAATTAGTACCTTTTTGCTACACCATTTTCGGAATATGTAAACACAGTAGAAAATTGGTCATCTGCATACTCTGGCCTCTGTACAAAAATTACAAGATTCTCCTTGGTGCAAAGTAGTGAGTTGTCAGCATAGCTAGCTTTCACACTGACGTGTGGTGTGACTTGTCTGCACTACCTGTTGTACAAATTTGTATTGTGGTAGGTTTGAGGAGAAAAATCCACTTAAAACTGCCTAAAGATACCTGTTAAAGTAGTAGTTCTCCTTATCCAAGCTGTGGTTGGTATCCAAGCTCCAGTGTTTTACTTGGTGTTGCCACCAAATTAAAGTATTTTAGAGAAGTGCAGTGCTCATCTGACAGACACTGACCCTTTGAAGTCTGTCACCTCTCCAGTAGTCCCAGCTGTCGGGTAGGACAGGAGGGAGTTTGGGGACAAACACTGTTCACCCACAAGTGCACGCACAGTTTTTCATTCACGTTCTTTATCTGTGAACTTCTGTTTTATTTCTTTCAGGTCCTTGTGACTGAACAGAAACCGACCATGCCTCTTCCAGAAACCATGTTTTGTGCTCAGCAGATCAAAATTCCCCCGGAGCTACCTGACATTCTGAAGCAATTTACTAAAGCTGCTATTAGGACTCAACCTCGTGATGTTTTGCAATGGGCAGCTGCGTAAGTATGATGTTCAAAGAACACCAGGGAGCTATACATGGGGACCCACAAAATCTCACTGCTCCTCTTTTTTGTACAGTGGAGTTGGCTTTGATTATTAAATCAACATGTATATTCCATACACGCTGCTTTGTATTAATGTGGTATGAGANGCCTGCCTGTGGCTGCTTGTCGGCCTTGAACACTTGGAGCTGGTTTTGAGTGCGTGAAAGGGGAAAAAATTAGAAAATAAGAGGTAATAGGAGGTGAACGAAATGAGATGATCTTTGTGTTTAGCGACAGTCACCGACTGCCGAGCACCGGTGGTGAAGGGGTGCAGAGACTGCCTGACCTGGCTGTGTGTAGGTACAGGAGGTTCCCTCTGAACACCAAGAAACCCTTTTTCACCGTAAGGATGACTGAGCACTGGCACAGGTTGCCCAAGGAGGTGTGGAGTGTCCATCCTTAAAGATGTTCAAAACCCACCTGGGCATGGTTCTTGGCAGTCTGTTCGTAGGTGGCCCAACTTGAGCAGGGATTCAGACCGGGTAACCCCTGTCAACCTCAACCTTTCTGTGAGACTCTGTGATTAATGGCTTACTGTAGAAAAGCAGCTCTTGCACTGGTTCTTTTTTTATTTATATTTTTCTCTGATTTTGTGTTTACTCTTCGATTTGACTGTTTCCCAAGGGGGCATACACAAACAAGTGTATTCCTTCCTCTATTTTTTTCTCTTAACCTGAAATCCTCAAATTTTTGTGTTCATCTTTAATTCCTTGGCTAGAGCTGTGTTTTTGAATCATTACTGAATGTGTGTGACCAATACAGTAATTAAATGTACTCTCTGAAGTCTGTCCTTGATGCAAATTTGCTGCGTTGGAGTGGTGAAGATGCTGTACTCTGTCTGCATTTCTCCAAAAATAAAGTTCTAAGTATGGTGTGATCCTCAAAGGAGCCTTGGGTCACAGCAGTCCCATTCCTCCATCATTGACTTTTAATTTTTTTTCCAATGCAGGAGAATTCACACAATAGGGAGAGAAAGCCACATGCCAGGTAGTCTTATTTTTATCTTAAAAATTAAAATAATGTAAAGGGAGAGAGCATGCTGTTATATTGATTCCTTTCTTGATGCTGTTGCTTTCACTGCCCTTGTCTGCAAATAACCAATGTGTTTTCAGTTCTTGTTGCCAAATCAACTTAAATAGGGTATAGTTTGTTCTCAAAATGATGAGGAGAGTACTCAGAGTTCCCACCAAATGTTTCCCATTTCAATGGGAGAAGTACCATACAATAACCTATCTCTTTGTCTTCTTTTGGATCCCGGGCGACAGAATTCCTTGCGACAAATGAGTTGCATCCTGAATGAGACAATTCTACAACATAGCTGTAGAACTGTATGAGCAAAGTGCAGTGCGTGGTCGCAGCACACGTGAATGTTTTGTTCATCACTGTAGTTTCTTTGTGCAAAGTCTGCCAGGAGCACAAATTAGTACCTTTTTGTTACACCATTTTCGGAATATGTAAACACAGTAGAAAATTGGTCATCTGCATACTCTGGCCTCTGTACAAAAATTACAAGATTCTCCTTGGTGCAAAGTAGTGAGTTGTCAGCATAGCTAGCTTTCACACTGACGTGTGGTGTGACTTGTCTGCACTGCCTGTTGTACAAATTTGTATTGTGGTAGGTTTGAGGAGAAAAATCCACTTAAAACTGCCTAAAGATAGCTGTTAAAGTAGTAGTTCTCCTTATCCAAGCTGTGGTTGGTATCCAAGCTCCAGTGTTTTACTTGGTGTTGCCACCAAATTAAAGTATTTTAGAGAAGTGCAGTGCTCATCTGACAGACACTGACCCTTTGAAGTCTGTCACCTCTCCAGTAGTCCCAGCTGTCGGGTAGGACAGGAGGGAGTTTGGGGACAAACACTGTTCACCCACAAGTGCACGCACAGTTTTTCATTCACGTTCTTTATCTGTGAACTTCTGTTTTATTTCTTTCAGGTCCTTGTGACTGAACAGAAACCAACCATGCCTCTTCCAGAAACCATGTTTTGTGCTCAGCAGATCAAAATTCCCCCGGAGCTACCTGACATTCTGAAGCAATTTACTAAAGCTGCTATTAGGACTCAACCTCGTGATGTTTTGCAATGGGCAGCTGCGTAAGTATGATGTTCAAAGAACACCAGGGAGCTATACATGGGGACCCACAGAGAACTGGAGGGCCTCTTTTTTGTACAGTGGAGTTGGCTTTGATTATTAAATCAACATGTATATTCCATACACGCTGCTTTGTATTAATGTGGTATGAGAGCCTTTTAAAAATAGTGTAGTACTTGATTTATTTTCTGCTTCCTTGAAGCTTAGGACAGGCTTATTCCTGGAACAGTTTGATTTCTGTACAGAAAAATGCATCTTAATTTGGTTTTGTAATTACTTTTTCCATCTCAAAGACCACCCTTTTTGTTTTGGTTTGCTTTGATTTTTTCCTCTCATGTGAGATTTAATTCTTGAAATTTAAAGGCAACCTAGGAGATAACTTTCTTAAGCTTGTTAGGTTTCTTCTTTTTCTTTCTGGGAAAAGTGCCTGAAAAGTTGCAACTTTTAAGTGGTAATCCATGTAATAAATCTCTCACTAAAATCTTGATTTAAGATGTTTAAATGTTTCTTCTTTAACTTGTATTTTTTTTTCTTTTACCTCAACTACCCACTATAATTTTTTCCTGTCCTGTGGTTTGTGTGGGCAAGCTCTTGAAACATATCTGTGAGATGTTCTTAGTTGGGGGGATTGCAAAACATCTATACTGTGTACATGAGGGAAGGGAGGCTGTTAACAAAGCCAGGCTGGAGTCTGGCCTGTCCATAAAAAAGAAAATAATCTGAAGCTGAATTGCTATAACTGCAGTGTCAGAGAAGGGCATTGGGGTGATCTTAAAATGGCATGACATTTCTTAGGAATGTGATGGCAGTGGGGTGCAGTGTACCTCTGGGTGGTGGATGTGCAATGAGCTTGCCCCAACTGTGCCAGAAGCAGCAGTCACCAGGTAGCTGGAGCTCGCTGGGACATGGGGCTGGTGAGAGAAGGGGCGGTGTGGCACTGCCATGGCCACACCACTGGCCAGACCCCAACCTCTGCCTAGAGAGGAGCCCCCACAGATGGGTAGGCGGCTGCTGCTGATCACACACCTCTATGGTGAGCAGAGCAAGATCCGTTCCTGGGAGCCACACAAAGCACAGCAAGGCTGTGGTTTCACCTGTGCTGCCAGTGTTGTCGGCTTGTCCTTGTGAATAATCAGATGAGGAAATGGATCAAGCTGAAAAATAGCCCAGGCATTGTATCTACATACATACATAGACTACATAGTCACACCAGTGCAGTGCGGCTTGCTATGCATTTTGGCAAGTATTTGCACACCATGGGGTAGCCTGGTGGGTGACCAGGGCAGATGAGGCACAATGAGTGGAGAAACTCTTAAATTACACCCATCACTACCTGAACAAAAACTGAGTTTTCCTTGCACCGTTCAGATTGCTGGCCAGTAATGGAAGAGGTGGTTTCTGTTGAGGCTGTGTCAGCCTTATAATCAAAAGAATGTGCATCTAATGCCCTTTCTACTCTAAATTTAAACTTTATTTTGGAGTGGACAGAAATAGTAGAAATGTTGATGTGAGAGGTGCAGCATTTTGGATAGTGTTTGAGGCGAATGTTAAACAGATGAGCAGCCAGGTGCTCCTCAATCAAGTAGGAAAAGCCTGTGTTTGGTTTGGAAGTACACTGTGATGTTAATAAATCGCTCTCTGTCTTTTCCAAGAAGAACTGAGTGTATCATGCACAAAATAAGTTAAATGCCTTAAGAATTATTAGAATGTCATAAAAAGGAGCATGTAAAATCTAAAAATTGTGGTTTCTGCTGGAAAGAAAGATGCTGTTTGAGCACGGGGATGTGGGAGTTGTGCGTGTGGGCAGCTTGCTGAGTGCTGCCACTCCTGCTCAGGAGCTTGCGGATTCTTTCACTGACCTGTAAGAGCATTTACTTCTGTGCAGTTTGTAATGGCCTTTGGCATTCAGGTGTGTTGCTCTTTGCTTTCACTCAGGTATTTTTCAGCCTTGTCGAAGGGGGAGCCCCTTCCTGTGAAGGAGAGGATTGAAATGCCTTCAGCAACAGGGGAAATAGAAAGTGGTTTGACTCCTGGACTCCTCAAAGTCTTGCACAAAAAGGTACAAACTGGCCTTTGTCAAGTGCACAGTGCTACTGAGGAATGCTCATGTGTTGGAAATGGTTGGGGATACTGACCTTCAAGTATTTAATGTATTTTGGGGAACTGCTGTGTTTTTTGTTTCATTCTGGTTTTCAGAGTTCTTATTGTGGTACTGTGATTTCGTTAAGCTTTCTCCGAAAGGCACAGTGACTGTTGCAGAACTAAAGGAAAAATGGAAGCACTTGTGTTTGCCAGAAGAGCAGCTGAAAACTATTCTGCAACTGGACAATTTTGGCGAGGAGGTGGAATGGATGAAGATTCTGGCACTTGGGTGCAGCGTGCTTGGTGGGGTATGTTCACATCAGGAGCCCTTGTATCTAACACTGATGGTTGTCTGTGATCATATATAATATCATAGAACAATTACTGCAAATGGGTTTGGGAAATGGTGATTGCTGTTGCAGCAGCTGGCAAAGCGGCTTGCATGTTTACTTCTGTTCTCCATCAGATTTTAATTGGAGGAACTTAAACAGAAAGATGGCTAAGTCCTCAGTTGACTGGGATGGCAGTAGAAGAGCAAGAATGTCTGCAGGGAGCTCATACCATTAGATAGAGGATGATAGAGGGATGGTGCTGATGGCATCAGTGTAAATGTCCATGGAGGAGAACTGGAGGGAGAAATTGTAGCACCAATTTTTAATTGATTGTGGGGTCAATTAAATTTTCACAGCAGCAGTTAATGTTACTAAATCTACATTCAGTTCTTTTAATGTCAGTAATAATATCTCAGCAGAGCATTTCAACAGAATGGAAGACTATAAAATGCACTAAGCTGATGTTCTTCTAAGCTATAATACTTTTAGTGATTTCTACAGTAGGGAAGAAGAGGTATTAAAATGAAAATACATACAAAATAATATTTTGAGATTGTTGCAATATCTAGAAACCCTGAATGTTTACCTGGCCTGGCGATGCAATTGTGTGTGTGTATCTATCCATATTTATTTATTTCAACTGTGTTCATTCCAGTCTCCTTCCTGACAGGATCTGGTAGTTTGGGCTCTTTTCTTGATTTAAAAATAGTAACAGCAACATTACTTATCTAAAAAAAAAAACAACGAACCAAGCAAAAAAATGGAGTAATGGAAGCATCATTCTGATGGAGCTAGACAAGACTAAATTTACATCCATGTCGTCATTCTTTTGGATATTAAGTGAATGATTTGATTTCAGTACTACATAACGAAACCTAAGCTTCATTTTCCTAAACCAGAGAGGAAGATGCACACAAGAAATTTACATTCATTTCCCACAGCTGTAAATTGTGGTCATAGTTGAACAGGGTCGCAGCTGAAATACAAGATTAGACAAGTGTGAAATTCTTAAGAGCACCAGTCTGAAGTATCTTTTTATAAAGTAAACACTGATGTGTTTTTACAGCCTTGGGAAAATGACCACACAGGTAGCCTGTTAAATAGACTTTCAAAGGTGGCAAAATGGATGTGAATGGATGTGTGTTGTGAGAGAGATATAGTGGCAGGAAGGGTGGTAGAGAGGTAGCAAAATGCAGAAGGTGAACTCTGCCGTCATACAGGCAGCTGCCTCTCCTTCCACAGAGAGGCCTCCCAGGAGATGAAATACATTAAGCAAAACTGTTAAAGGATTATAAAATTACACTGTTCTGGCCTGTGTTCTAGATCTTAAACAGATATTGCATTTAAGTATTGCTAGTCTACTGTTAGAAAATACTGTCTTTTTACATAGTCATTGCTTGCTTGTTAATGAAAAGGTAAGGGTGAGTTTTGACAATGTTACAGCAAAAAGTATTACCACTTGTGTTAATAAAGGTCTGAGTGGTTTTAAGGTTTTTTTTGGTGTTTTCTGTTTGTTTGTTTTGAGGGGGGGGGGGGGTTTGTTTGGTTTTTTCTCTCAGTAATGGTATCCAGCCAGTCTTTGACTGAATGTAACTCGATTGCTTAATTTTTCCACATTTTTCCCCATATAGCTCAGCATGTGTAGGGCACTGGATTATCAACAGCATATTAAATAAAGTATTTTTTCAAAGTATGTTTGGAAAATAATTTGAGGCATGGAGGTTTTTTAAGGCAATTCAGATGTTATTGGCCTCTGACTGAACTGAAATGTTCTTTGAATGCTTTTTGCCTCAATGCTTTTTCTATTAACTACTAAAATAGAACTTGCATACGCATAGAAGAATCAGTAAATATCAGCTAAAATATATCCAAAAATTATATAATATAATATCACAATAACAATCATCAAACCCATGTTAATTTTCTGAGGTTTGTAGATTTGTCTGTCTTAACTGCTGCTGAAAATTCATTTAGAACCATTGAGATAATAAATACACACATACACACACATAAGTGTATCACTAGATATAGTGATGTTTGAGCACTGACAGTAGCAGAACAAAGCAATTTGGCCATGTTGGAGGTAGGGATCATATTACCCCATGCAATCTTTAAATATCACAGGAATCTGGTATTTTTTACTACTGTCTCTAGTAGAACTTCATTATTGTTTCTACCCTGGGACCTCCACTGGAGGGTAACTTTGGGGTTTAAAGCTAGATAATGATGATAACACCTTCATCTCATTTACCCTCACTTTTAGTGGCTAACAGTATGGATTTTGTCATAGTATGCAAAGGATGTTCATGGCTCTGACACTTTTCATCTCATTTCTTGACTTAACCCCCTGCAGTCCTTACTGAGTTCAATGAAACATGCCTGCGAAATCTTAACAAATGAGCCAGAAGGTGGAGCAGCTCCGATTCCCTTTGAAACATTCTCATTCCTTTATTTGTATTTGGCCCGCATTGACGGAGAGATACCAGAGGACGAAACTGAAGCATTCCTCCACAAAATTAAAGAAGAATCGTAAGTAGAAATCCATGCATGGAATTTTAATGTATCGGTCACCTCTGGGTTCTCCATAAACCTTTAATTTCAGCTGAATAATCTGTCTTCAGACATACATGGCATAACCATGAAGACAGGAATAAGCGTTGACTAAGATTATATCAGAAAGTGTACATAGTTATTTTTTGTCAGCTTCATTGTCTGAGTTGTTAAAAGATAAATTGTTATTTATCCACCTTTCTCTGAAGTACTGAAGTCGATGTCTGGTGGTATAATTTTCCCTGTAGGATGCAATTAGATATGGGCATGTATCATCTGTATGTTACTGGTTCTGGAACCAGCAGCATCTTATGGGCTGCTCTTTTGATTTAATACAGGTCATAAAACAGAGTTGGAGCGATTGGCAGTTCTCTTGTTTTATCCATAGTCACACATGGGTCACACAAAATGCATTTTAAACAATTTAAAAAGATCCGTAGTAGGCTTGTCCTCCAAGTGCAGCCTACGTAGCGCGTTTGCGTACAGACACTTACTCTTCCTACCGTCTATCTGGAACTGGTCTTTCTGTGCCTGGTGGGATGACCCTGGCTGAATGCCACCTGCCCTCCAAAGCTGCCCTGTCGCTCCCCTCCTCAACTGGACAGAGAAGAGAAAATATAGGGAAGGCTTCTAGGTCGAGGTACGGGCAGGGAGACATCACTCACAAGTTATTGTCACAGGCAAAACAGACTCAGCTTGGAGAAATCAGTTTAATTAATTACCAATCAAATCAGAGCAGGATAATGAGAAATAAAAATGAATCTTAAAACACCTTCCCCCAACCCTTCCCTTCTTCCTCCTCAAATTCACTCCCCATTTTCTCTCCCACCCACTACTTCAGTGGCACAGAGGAATGGGGAATGGGGACTGTAGTCAGTTCATTATATGTATTCTCTGCTCCTTCCTCCTCAGGGGGCGGCATTCTCACACACCTCCCCTGCTACAGAGTGGGGTCCTTCCATGGGAGACAGTCCTCCAGGAACTTCTCCGGCTTGAATCCTTCCCATGGCATGCAGTTCTTCACAAACTGCTCTAGCATCTAGGGTCTCTTTCATGGGGTGCAGTCCTTCAGGAACAGGCTGCTCTAGTGTGAGTCCCCCATGGGGTCACAAGTCTGGCAAACCTGCTTCAGCGTGGGCTCTTCTCTCCATGGCAACACAGATCCTACCAGGAGCCCGCTCCAGGGCGAGCTTCCCATGGGGTCACAGTCTCCCTCAGGCACCCACCTGCTCTGGCATGTCCTCTATGGGCAGCAGGTGGATTTCTGCTCCCCCATGGACCTCCATGGGCTGCAGGGGCACAGCTGCCTCACCATGGTCTGAGCCACAGGCTGCAGGGGAATCTGCTCCAGTGCCTGGACCACCTCCTTCTCCTCCTTCCTCACTGGGCTTGGTGTCTGCAGGGCTGTTGCTCTCACATATTCCCACTCCTGTCTTCTGCAGCTGCAGTTGCAGTTTTTTCCCTCCCCTTCTTAAACACGTTACCCCGGATGCACTACCACCATTGCTGTTGAGCTGGGCCTTGGCCAGCGGCGGGTCCATCTTGGAGTCATCTGGCATTGGCTCGAACAGGAGAGAAGCCTCTGTTGGAAGCTCACAGAAGCCAGCACTGTAGTCCCCACCCCCACCTCCCTCCGCAAAAAAAACCCTTGCCACACAAACCTAGTACACTTAAGACTGCTATCAGCTCCAAGTACATGGAAGCTTGAAAACACGAGCATACAAATGACCTGTTTCATCATTAGTTACCAGACTGACCATTTTTAGTAAGAACCACTTTTTAAGCACACCACTTTTGCTTGCAATTCATATAACTCTAAATTGTATTTTGTCCAACACACTAAGATTTACCATGTTAAAGTGCCATTCTAAAACATTTGGTTTATTCCTTTCCAGGGACAATCATTCTGGCATGGTGCTGATCAGACACTTTCTGCCACCGACCTTCATATTTTACTAACCCTACTCTTCAGCATGAGGTGAGAGGGGAAAAAAAAAGGAATAAATAAGTTCAAGAAAAAAACTGGTGTTCAAAGTACCATAATTTGCACATTCCAGTACAACATGATCCTTTTCTCTGGCATTTCCTGTTCTTTATCCCACTCTTGATATGGCCCCTCAGGGGATGTTAATTGAATACATGGTTATACTGTACTCCTGCCTCTCAAATATTGATGCTTACATCTAGGGACCATCCCTTCACTTACCAGCTTATATTGAGCAAAAGTTATTTTGTTATGGATCTTCCTACCAATACTTTGTAAGTGATCCTAAGAAAAGAAGTGAAACACAAGAATTAAATTTAGAGAAGACTGGACAACTATAATTGGAGTGTTTCTCATTATGCTTCTGGTAGCACTGACTTTGACTCTTACAGAAGTAGAGCTGGTCTTTTGACTACCTTGTTTGCCTGAACAGCCTTTATTTAAATAAACTGTTTTACCAAGCCCTACTCAAAGAGAGCTTAAGGAGAACCCTATGGCTGAGCTGCTAAACAAAACCACCTCAAGATCTGCAATGGTTCCCTCTAATTAGTGCCCTTTCAGAACTTAGATATCTTTTTTCATTCTTAGATGAACTTGTCTAATTAGGAATCTGTTTTAAAATATGTCCTGTTTTCTGACATGAAAAATTACTGTTTGTCATGTAGGCAAGGAATGCCTAACACAGGGTTGTTTGGTTTTGAGTTGAACTGCTGTATAGAAGCCTAAATCCATCAGACCTTGACCATGTATTTAGCAACAGATAATTACACTTATCTGCAGAAATACCTGAGCTATGAAACAGGATACTAGTGGCTACAATAAAACTGGAGAGATTCCCTTTGATTGAGAAGGCCAAAACCAAGAGCACATGGACTGCCCTCTCTTGGCACCTTGATCAAACAGAAAAAATATTGTAGGAAAGATGGACTTGCAAGCTTGTTCTTTTATAGCTGCTTGAGGCAAGAAGCTTGGTTAATGGTGACTGACTTTGCTGAAGTAGAGTGTGTGAGGAATTAACAGAACTGCACACACTTAATACGTATGTTAATACATGTATGCATGGCTTAAGTCTGTTTTATCAAATTCTATCATGACCATTTGTTAAGTTCACAGGATGGGAACACCTTCTAGGTTTTGCTGGTGTTTGAATACGGTACTCAGCAATATTTCAAGTGTCCTTGGTGTCTCCCCACTAGTTTCTGTGGAGAGCTGTATTCTCATTATCTTTGCCAGATGATATTGTTCCAAAATTAGAGTGTGAGCTTGGGAACAGTAACTTTCCTGTTATTGTCTACCACTAGCTGCAGTTGAGGATGTTTTAGCCTGTTGGAAAAGTCTGAAATATGCCCTCTGGTACATGCTGTAATTAGGCATAAGTGCTGTCTGCCTGGAACAATGTTCCGAGAGGTGATGGTGTTAGGTTGGAGGGGAGCTCTCTTCATGCCTTTTCTGTTTGTAACTGATCCTGGACTCCAGGGATTAGCTCAGTTCTGTATCCGCTATGGGCCAGGAAGGCCAATTAGTACAGCCTTTATTTTTCAGCCTTCAGACTAAACTCAAATACGTGAAAATTCAATTTAATTTATTAAAAGATGATGTGAATATTACAGATTTACACATTTTCTGCTATATACTGCTTCCATTCTGGCAAACCTTAACACTTTTTTGTCTCAACTCACAGCTATGATGCAATACCAAGTATCATGTGCACAGTGTTACTGTCCTCAGCACAACCAGCAGTAGCAACAGTTCTCGTGCAAGTAATTTTTTGAACAGCTGACAAATGAAACAATCAGGTTCTTGTTTCTACTTTCTTCTTTTATGCCTGTGATACTTGTCATCATCCCTGAAACAAAAACACAAACATTGTGTGGGCTGTTAGGCTCAGAGTCTGAAAGGGAAAAAAACACAACCTGTAAAATGGGAAGCTCTCATTAAACGTAGTCATGTCCTCTGCTAATGAAAGAAAGTAAGCTACTTTAAGACAGTTTATTTCCCATGTTGCTTTAATCAAAGCCTTGTCATGCAGTGCAGAGAGGCAGTTAGTTTAGGATGAATGACATCACAGTGTAATGAAGCCAGCTTTGATAGAAGCAATCATTGCCATCCATGCACTTATCTAACAGCATTTACATGCTAGGGACGGTGCAGCATTTCTTCTGCACAACACCCCAAGTCTTTGCTCAAACACAGGTCCTATGCACCTACGGTCCCGTAGATGTAAATATATCCTTGTTGATGGTATTAGAAGGTGTGGCCTAGATTTCTTTTCTTTTGCTTAAGAATATCTCCAGAAATACTTAAGAGCAACCACAGTTTTGAAGCTAGTCAACTGACTGTGTATGCATCTAGCGAAACAAATAATCCTATTTACTAAGTTCCAGTGTGAACTAGAGCAGAAATTAGCATTAGACATGAGAACCACACACATCCACTTAGCTGTGGATGAGGGACATACTGTCCATTTATGTTGATGAAGGAGTAAAATAGTCTGTGACAGTACTGTATTAGTCCTGCAACACACTGTTGGAAGTGCCACCTTTCAGATGTGAGAGTAAATTCTGAAGTCTGGATCACAGTTTGCGGTCTCACAGCATGTTTTATTTCGTGTTAGTAGCCTCATGCACTGACTTGACATACTGCACATGAGGTTCACCTAGCTTGTTTACTGGATTAGATATTCTTGTTCTCTGCACTAAATTCTCACAGACAGTGGTTGTGGCTGTCTGATTCAGAAGCGGGAGCCAGCTGTCCCTATTTATGCTCACCTCTCTCTTTTTCTCCGAGAGTCTCTGTCTTTGCCTCTTTCGCGACTCCTTCTTCGTTTACTTGGGCTCCTGCTGGTGTCTCTCCTGTGTCTTGTGCATTCAGTGTCCTTACTGCTTTCCCCAGACTGCCGTGAGTCCACTGAAGCTGATCGCCTGTCTTCCTTTCTGAAAAAAGGTTATCCATTTTAGTCAATAAAATAGTTTCAGAGTCGTTTTTGGTTTCAGTACCAGTTTTGTAATATAATGACCTACTAATGATGTAAGACAGAGGACATATCTTTTATTAAGCCTCTCTCTCTCCTTTGGACATACCATACCTCCCAAAAGAAGTCCGAAGTTTATGCTTTTATATGTCCACATCTCAGCACACAATTTATTTTAGGTATTTTCTTACAAACATTGCCCCTCAGTCTTAACACCTCTGCTTATGAAACGAGGCAGTAGAAGGAGTTCATTCTGTTTTGTTTTAAATCCTGAACTATTCCACTACCTGTCTTAAGCTGCTACCTACAGCTGGAGAACCCAGCAGGCCCAATCTCAGAGAGTCACAGAATCGTTGGTGTTGGAAGTGACCTCTGGAGATCATCCAGTACAACCCCCCTGCCAAGCCAGGGTCAGATAGAGCAAGTTACACAGGAACACAACCAGGTGGGTTTTGAGTGTCTCCAGAGAGAGAGAGAGTCCATAACTTCCCTGGGCAGCCTGTTCCAGTGCTCTTGCCACCCATTAACCGTCATTTTAATGCTGGAAACACAGCGTCACCTTTTAGTTTGTTTCAAAAACATTCTCATCTCAAAGATCTGCTGAAGAGGCACAAACAAATACGCTATCACTAGGCCACAATTTCATTTTTATTTCAGTGACAAACATTTGAAAGAGTGCACAGTGTTGCTTGACACAGGAAGAAATATGTATACATAAAACACTCCCAGTTAGCACAGCAGCATTCCCAGTGATAAAAACTGTAAAGGCTTCCCGTATTTAGTAGGTTATGGAAACCTTTACTTTGAGGTATAATATATCTACCACAGCATTTCCTGTCCTGTGGTACGAAAGGGGAAGAAATTGTGTACATTTTTTTTTCCAAGTGTCCTTCTGTACCCAGCTACTACATATATACACACTTGGATACGGAGGGAACATTATTCATTTCCCAGTTCCACCAGAAACTACCTGTTCACCTGAATCACTTGCAACTTACCTACTTACCCTTGAAAGAAAAATAGTCATTAATTTTCCCCTATCCTTCCTGCAGGCAGAGCTTCTCAAGCAAAACTTACTAGAATTAGTATAAAATAAACTGTGTACGTCTCAGACAAGGCTGGTATGTTCTATTAGAAGAAGGTGATAAGATAAAATTACAGGCTTCAGTCTCCTCACATGCCCAAAGAATCTGTCAGCTCTGGCATACCTTCCTGAAGATTTCAACTTCCCTCCTTCACATATCTCTGCATTATCCAACCTGTTCTCCTCCTGCCACTGATTGCTGAGTTCTTCCATATGCACACCAATCACATCCCGAATCACCTGGAGATTAAGATACATTAAAAATGAACATGCCACGGTAGTGGCCTCAACTAGCAACAAGACAGAAAGTAACATCTCAAAAAAAAAACCCACCAAAAAACACCCCAAAATCTTCCCCAAACCCTATACATCAGATGTCTGAATGGAAAGTCTTATTTGCAGAAAGATGTTTCTGTATAAATTTGAATAGCACTGTTTTATAATAGTCAACTATATCTTGCTGGCATTTTCACATTCAAAATTTGGCAGTTAGGAATGCTGTTGTTATTTGTAGCTTGCTGTGGCAAACCAAAATCCAAAAATATTCCTCTATAATTTGCAACAATAATAAAGCAGGGTACAAGAAGTGGAGAGAGACACATACTCTTTGTCATTAAAAGACTATATAATTGTTTATGCTGATATATAATAAGCACTTTTGTGCAAAAAAGCCTTTATTTTCAGATCTCACCTCAGTGTAAGACTTCTTTGTTATATGAACATTCTTAGCCCTGTATGACTGCCGCCGTCTTTTGTAATCTCGCATTTCAGCCAGAATTTCAAGATGGGACTTTGGACCTTTCTGACTATCATCTAGCAAAAAATTGGAAGTAAAAACAAATGGTCATTAGCAGGACTGATACTTTCAGGAACATAAAATATACTGTGTTCTTTCTGAAGTTTCTCCAGTATTTAGTAACTGTTGTGAATTTAGCACAAGCTTCCTCTCCAACATTCATGCTAGCTGTATACATGACTAAAAAGCCACCAAGCAAACACTGTTATGTGATCTCAGTCTCCTAACCGTGATTCAAACCGTGATTCCCTATATATGGGCTTGCAATTTGGTCAAACACCTACTAAATAAGGGTCATGTTTTCCAACCCAGTATTACATTGAGAGCCAAAGACTGCAGAAGCCAGATTTTGAAAAACATTTACCTGTGTAGAGGACAAGCAGCATCTCCTACCTTCCAGGCACACCAGGGCCCACAAGGTGACACAACTGGCATGACTCAACAGGGATGAGAGGCCTTGGTCCAATACACTCATTTGCATACTGCTCAAGAGCTCCACTTGGATGACTCCAACCTTTCCCATTCGGCTTTTACTCTTAAATGATCTTTAATTTTGTCATCTCTTATAGCAAATACTGTTCTGAGCTGCACAGTAAGTTGGCAACATTAAACAAACCAAAGAGACACGTTTGTGCCAAGGGCAAAGCAATGAGGCTTTCCCAGAAGGAAAATATCATAAAGGACNTAACATTAAACAAACCAAAGTCAGTTGCAGCAAAGACAGAAGATCCATCCACTTAGAGACACATTTGTGCCAAGGGCAGAGCAATGAGGCTTTCTCAGAAGGAAAATATCATAAAGGACACCAAACTAGTGTTTTCTGATGCCAGGTCTTTGCTGTGGCTATTAAAAAAAGTATGCTATCCACAAGAAAAACAGCACAGCCAATTTTGTTTGGCTTTTAACAAAATTAATCTAACTAGACAAACTGAAAGTCATAAATTCAACAACAGATTGTTCTTCAAACCTTGGGTGATTTTCGCTGCTAAATCCACAAAGAGATCACTATCATTTTCCATTATTTGGGATCTAGACCTCTGTTTCTTTGTTTCCTCAACAACATAATCATAAAGAGCAAGGCGATCAGCTTGAGTGAGGTCACAGGTGAACCGCTTGTGATTTTGAGGAACTTCTACAGGCAGCAATGAGTAAGATCCTGGAGGTTGACCAGAGAGCTGTCATTAGTAAAATAGCATAATTATACAGGAAAACACTGAGAAGTTCAACAAACAATGCAGTGATCACCCATGCTGTTTTCATCCTTCCCCTACGTATCTGTAAGAAATTTCAACCTTCTTAATTTGAAAGGATAAAAAACTGCTCGAAGGAAAAAGAAAGACCCAAATCCCTCCCAAGGCCCACAGAGGCTGTATAACTCCTCTTGACTGCGTACACACATACAGGTTTTCATATGCCATGAAGGAATCACAGTAGATCAGATTAAAATGATACTTTGTATTGTCCCATCAATTTCAGCTCTTGGCTTACAAGCTAACACAAGAGAAGCTGCAGCTCTAACTTGTGGGCTTATTTTACTCCTAAAATGTTGTGTAAAGTCCTAGCTGCAAAATACCTGTTCTGACAAGGAGAATAGGTTCTACGAGACTAGATAACTGACCACTGTGCAAATTAGTCTCATTCACACTGTCACCTTCTCTACAGAGCTTTTATAAGACTGCCACAGGGATTTATAGCTAATAGGGCAACAAAGGCACTTTCAAAGTGCTCCAGATTGGTTCACATAACTAACTCTAAACTTATGGAAACAAACACACTGCTTGCACACTCCTCTCTCCCTGAACGATCAGCCCAGTACTCACTTTTCCCATTCCCCAGTTAAAACACACATCCCTCCAAACAAATAAATCCATTCTCAATTCATTGCAACAGCAGCAAAGTGACTTCCCTAAAGATGCAGGATGCAATATTCTAGGATATTGCCCGCAAAAAAGCATTTATTCAAAAACATTCAAGTTTCCAGCAACCACTGACCTGACCTCCATAATCCTGCTCCCCACAACACAACTTTCTTCCTGCAAGGCACAATCCTCCAGGAAGACAGAAGAGCCAACACACTGGATGGGATGTTTGCAGGAGCCTTTACAACAGCAAAGCTAGTGCTTCTCTAGATTATTCAGGTCTTAAGGGAAGGTGGGCAATCTTTCACATCCTGCTTTCACTAAAGACACCAAAGAAGAGGAAGAGGAGCCACAATAACTCTACAAACAAACCTAAAATACAAGATTTCATCATTACTATACTTGGAGCCTAAACCAGAACTGTTCTAATATGAAAAAACATGGATTTAAACACAAAAAAACTAGAATTCTGTTCTTAAAATGCACTTACATGTTCTTACAGGGTCACCAAAGTCCATAAAAATGCCCCAATAGTTATGTGCTTGTGATTTTACAAGAATTTCATGACTTTTGATTAGGACCAGTTTTCCTGTTCTACAGTGTAGCTAGGCTAATATTCTAATTAGGGTTAGAATTAAAAAAAAAAAAAAGGAAAGAAAATTACTTTCTTTGATCCAGTTAGTCAAAAGGAAATTTACAATAAAAACTTATTTTAATTTGTTTTCATTGCCAAAGACTTTAAATTTAACAAACGATTCCAAGTCAGGAATCCTATATTGCATCAAGATGCCACAATGAAAACCAACCCAATACAGTTTTAGTGTTACCCTTGGAGAAAGGCAAGCTTGCAGGGGAAACAGGACAGCAAACACTGGCATCTAGTGGCTCACCAGCGTATCTTTGCAATGAACCGCTTCATACAGGGCCTATCTGTTCTCTAGCTGGATGCACTTGTGTCAAATTAATGAGCTAACATTTCCCTCCAGAGGAAATGCACCTGGTGTTCTCCAAATACAATGCCCATCCCATGAAAGCTCCTTCCCAGGAAACTGTCCATTAAGCCTCCATTTGCTATGCCAAAGAAACGAAGACGAAAGACTATGCCCGAGCAAGCGCTGCTGTATTTCACTGCCACGAAAGCTGAACAAATGCACTTTTCCTTTTGCACATATACACTTAACAAACTAAAGTCTACAGAGAGGAAATGTTGTATCTTTCAGGTGTTGCAGTAATTTCTCAACCATACACTGTAGCTCTAGTTTCTGTAGGTAGCCTTACTTCTCTACTTTGTCTTGGTCTGAGTTCTTGAAGACTCTCTCAGCCTTAAACTGGTCCCCAGGCTGGTCACAAAACCCACCAAAAAATGAAATGCAAAGGAACTAAATGAGCTTGGAGAGGTGGCAAAGGACAACATCACATTTGCAGACATGTCAGCAGAGTTCTTATACAACTTCTTAGGACAGTCTTGAAACAGTCCAACACAGTAATATGCATGTTGTTTGCCTTTTGATCTTTCTTTTGGTCAGATCTGTGGACAAGCCCACAAGGCTCACATCTACCGATTAATCCCTAAACAAAATGTTACATGAAGAACAAGGCTGGAGGCACCATTAAAAGAGTTTGGGCCACAAGGAACAGAAGGAGAGGCAGGCAGAAAGTAAAGTTAGGTAGTGGGATGGGAGCAAACAACTAATCCTTTAAGAAACTCCTGAATTTTGCAGTGTTGATTTTACAGTCCTGAAAATAACTACAGGTGTGAGCACAACAGACTCAAATTGTCTTTATCTAGTTGCCCAAGTACAGAAAGCAGTTATGCTTCAAGGTATACAAGGGAAGGAGTATTAAAAATAAATAAAATTTAATTCCTCACAGCAGTTTCTAATGGAATAAATGAAGCTGCAAGGAGGGACACAAGAGCAACTTTCATTGTCTCAGTATCTGCTTACTACTGACCTTCACTGTAGCCTGTGCCTTCTTTGGCGCTTTGAGCTCTAGCCTGCTTAACAATGTGAAACTGTAGATCTTTATCTGCAGGCAGAGAAAAAAAAATCATAGAACTTTTACATCAAGTTCTTGAGTACTTATCATGTCAGTCTTTATTCCCCAACCTCTATCATGACAGCTATGGTATGGTACAGAATATCATAGTTTTACTGATGTATAAGGGAACATCTGAACTAAAAATACAATTTTAATGTATTCCATATTTGAAATGAGGAAAGGGAAAAAAAAGGCAAAAAAAGCAGCATTTCTCGGCTACAGGGATATGGAGTAGAATTACACAGTCACAGAAGCATTAAAAGGATAAATTAAGGCAAATTACAATTTGAGAAAATAAACCCACTGATGGGAACATTCAGGGTTTTCAGGAGACCTTGGAGATCTTACAGCTGACAAGGCAGTGGGATGTGCTACCGTGAGGGCCTCTGTCCTATGGGGTCTCCCTGTTCCCTCATGCTCCGTGCCCTCCCAGGGTCCCCGCTCAGCCCTAGCTATGTGTGACGCCCCGCCAGGCGAAGCCCCCGCTGGCGCTCACCCATGGCGACGGTGGGAACCTTCGCGTTTTCATAGAAAAAGCTGGAGTCGTACATCTCGGCCTGCGGGACCAAAGGGCTCGGTCAAGGCCAGCCGGGCAGGCGGCACCCCAGGGCAGCAGCGCCAGCCCCGAGTCCGCCTCCCCCAGCAGGGCTCCCACCTCCTCCTCGGCGGAGTATCCCATCTTGCGGAGCCGGCAGGACGCCGCGTGCCTCTCCAGCGACGCGCGGGGGACGCGGTGATGGGCGTCGTAGGGGCACAGCACCCACTCCACCTGCCGACGGGACACAGGTGAGATGAGCCCCGCACCGCCGCCCCCCGCCGCGCCCCCGCCGCCTTACCGAGTCCCCCCCGAGCCACACGGCGCTGGGGGCCGCCATCGCT
>VYXB01006061.1:766660-789460 GCA_013397135.1 Pachyramphus minor
GCGCCGGGCGGGACCGCCCCGTGACCCCGGCGGGGGCGGAGCCGGCGCCACGTTCACAGAGGGCGCTCCCAGTACAGGGGACCGCGGGTTGTGGAGCTGTTCCTTCCTGGAGCGGGGAGGCGGTGGGAAGCTCGAGGAAAAGCCGGGGCGGAGGGGTCCGAGCCCCTCAAGATTTAAACAGGGTTTTTCTTTTTGTTTTGGTTTAAGCTGTTATTCCGTAGCTAGTAGCTGGACAGCTTTGATTTAGCAGTTGCATTGTGAGCATTGTATGCTTGGCTGGAGTTTTGTTTTAAGGAAGAGGGAAGACCATCCCAGGGTGGATGGGCTGCATGGACCCCCAGGAGCGCAGCCGGCAGGGCTGAGCAGGAAGTGCGGGGATGGCAATTCCGGCAGTGGGCGATCGCGACCGCTGGCTCACTGACCACGTGCTCAGAACGGACCCCAGACTCAAACGGAGGGAAAAACTGCGCCCGCGGGCTGATTGGCGCGGGAAGCGAGAGATGTAACTCGCAAAGAGGGGGTTGATTGGTAATTAGTAGAAAAGTTACGTAATTTGCAACCAGTGAGTGCTGATGCCTCTGTTTGTTTTCAAAATGTACAAATAACGTAAAGTCTTGATGATCGATGAGGCAGCCTTCCGGGGGTTGCCACCCAGCTCCCTACTGGGATAAAACGCAGGAGAGGTGCGGGAACTGGCGCCGGGCACCGGGACGACGCTTCCGCCTCACCGCGGGCGAGCGCCGCCTCCCGGCGGGAGGGCGCAGCGGGACCGGGAGGGGCGCTGCGGGCCCTCGCCCTGTCTGCGGGGGGGCAGCAGGGGCAGCAGGCTTTGTTTTCATGACACCCAGGCCTGACGTGCATCCCGGCTTTAGCAGATCGTGCCCACTTGGGCGCCCCGGAGCACCCAGAGCGCTGCCCCTGATAGCGGCGGGGCAGGAGGAGCATCGGCCCTTCCCGACGCCATCTATGCCCCGAGTCCCTCGGGCAACACGACGAATGCGGTGCTAGACGGAGGCCCCTCCAGCAGCCTCCTGCCCCAAGCTACGTGAGGGGATCCCTAAAGAGCAGGCTGTGCAGAACCAGGATGTGTTTCTCCCTTTGTGGAGCACAGGGGTGGTGTCGGTGTGGGGGAGCTGCGTGGCTGCTGCAGTCCCCAGGGACCGTGCCCGTTACTTGGCTGTAATTCTGGGAGCATTTTCCCTAGAGGCTGAGGGAGCATTAAGACTCAATAAAACTGCAACGTAGGAAGCTGAAAGAAGGACTATGTTAAGGAATAAATTTCACATGATTGACGTTTGTGCTTGCCTATTTTTGTCATCTATGAGCAAAGCACATACGCCTAGAAGGAAGAGTGGGTCTATCAAGGCAGGGTGAGGGAGAGGCAGCATGACAGATGTAACTGCCAGAATCACTCTGTACATCTGCTTTCTTTAGCAGATTACAGTCCTTTCTCTCCAGTACAGTGAATTTGAGACTGAGTTGGGATTTTGGCTCTTTGAGAGATTTGCTGTCTCTAGCTATGTCTTCCTGAAGATCTTTGACTTCACATGATAGATGATACTTGTGGTGAACACTTCCCAGCTGCCCTTGCAATTACATGTATGCCCTACTGGAGAACCCTTGTTAACATTAGCATATTTTATCCAAAGAGTAATAAGAACACCTCTGTAAAATTGTTTTCATCGTTTCCACTAGAAAATACTGTCTCTTCCAAAATTATGAAAGTCAGGCTCAACAAAGTATCCAAGCAGATTTTTTTGAAGAGTAAAGATTAAACAACAATTTGATTTTGTTTACTTATAAATTAAATTCATAAAAATCAGAATAGATGTTTTTCTCTGCTAAACAACAACGTTTTCAATTATTCAAAATTACCACAGGCTTTCAACTACCAGCTACCAACAGTCTTTCCCAACTGCTTATCCACAGCAGTCTGTGACATACCCTCTTCTCATGCACCCTAACCCTGTGGTGGCTGCAGCCCAACAGTCTTGTCATCAAACAACATAGTTAATAATGTAAGTTTAGCACATCTCAGTCTCCGTGGTCCCTTCTGATAAGGAGAAAGGAAGCTCCACAGCTGCATTTCCCCAGGCATGACTGCTGCCTGGCTGCAGCTTCCCAGAATGGGGGTGCTTGAGCACGACCCAGCCCCTTTACAGAGCTGCAGCGCTGAGCATGCGAGTAGTCTGGTCTTTTTGTAGATGCTCTTTCTGTACAATATTGATCTCTAGCGAAACTCTCTGGAAACCAGCCCCAAATACCCTCACAGTGCAGCAGGACAGTCCTGAACTGTGGGAAAAGCAGAAGGTACAACAGGGAATTAGTTTATACATTATGCCAACATAAAGGCCATACAGTACTCCTGGAGAACTCCTTAAACATACCACCTTGTGCCCTCCTCCAGATGGAATTTATATTGCTAGATACTCCAGCTGTTGGCACATCAGGAACCACTTAGCTTAGGACCATACCCAGGGACAGATACCTTAACACAGGTTGAGTGATCCCGTCCCAACAAAGCCTCTTGGTACCCCCAAGAGTGCCAGGTTGAAACCATTCTAAAATCACACCAGTCTTAAGGTCCAAACCTTTCAATGGATATGCAACAGGAGTGGGAGGCTCATCCTGAGCAACAAAATCCTTTCCCACATGGCTGGCACAGGGAGAAACCTCCCTTACCCATGGCTTGTGTTTGTTTTTTCCTTTACTGATAACAAAATCTTGCAGGCTTTCTGCAGCAAATTTAAAATTAATTTTTCTCTAACATGGAAGAAAGATGGTTTTCATATTTAGCATTCCTTCTATTCCTTAGATGCAAAACACTACTTGTAGTGTTGTAGTTGTATTGTGTTCACAGCTCCCCCTGGAAATGAGGGAAAAAATGTGAAAGCTCAAATTATTAATTTTTTTAAACATGCCTCTGGTAAAAAGAAATCAGATAAGCTTTATAACAGCTTTTTCAGCTCCTTACCACATCCAGCATGGAGATTTCTGGATGAGGAAAGGGCCAGGGAGCAAGGCAAAGCAAGCTGAAGGATGAAGTGAAACTATCCAAAAGCCAAAATGGAAGGAGCTTGGCTTATGGCCTCAGACAGCCCATGCAGGCCTGGCAGGTAGAAAAGAAAGCTTTTGACCTGCAACTGTGACAGATTTTTGCTGGTTCCACATCAGCATGTTTTGTGAAGTTGCAACCAAGATCTCTGCATCTTTGCAAAGGGCATGGAGTAAGCAGCCATCACCTGGCAGACCACAATCTGTCATGCAACAGGGAATTGCTCTCCCAGGGCATATGCCATGCAGAAACTGTCTCATCCCTAGGGCAGCTTAAACTGCAACTGCTTTATTAACACTCACCCATTGGACTGCAGGAATAGGGGATGTTGAATAGGGAGATGAAGGGTCCCAGCACCCTGGTGCTGTATCATCTGAGAGCAGCTCTGGTAGTTCGCCCTTCTAGTGATAGCACCTCTTCTGCCTTGTCCCTGGAGCCCATGTCTCAAACTCATTTTCTCCAGGGAAGGATTTGTAGTATCCAGGCTGGTAGTATGTGTGTCATTCAACAAAACCAACTGAACTAGAGAGAGATTTTGTAAAGATAAAGCACACAGACACATGAATTTAAATTTGTTTTGTCATTGTTGCTAGTACTTCCTTCTACCTTAGACTTTAGCTGAGACACCACATTCAAAATCTGTAGCATAATTTCAACTGAATCAGCTTTGTAATCTACAGGGACATGTGGTGAATTTCTCTAGTGTGTATGAATCAATTTATAGAGATATCCTCTATGGCATAGGAAGATTTTTCAAAATTCTCTTCACCAGATGCCTGACCAGAGTTTAATTTCCATTTTAAAATTTTGTTGCCCTCCCAGCTCATGCTGAAGTGCCGGTGTGGAGTAGTAAGGTGCTGATGGCAACCAGAGACGTCAGAGAAGACTCAGACCACACTGGTTTCTCTGCCAGGGTAATGCAGCTGATTTATTCCTTCAGCTGCTTACCACTCAGAGCATGCTGCAAGTCCTTGGCTCCTGGATCTTCGTGCTTATTCCTTTGTGACTTAGTCTAGTTCACAATTACAGACTAAGGTGTATTTTACAAAGAGCAGTGCACCCGACAATTCCAAATTGATTTACAGGCAGCAACTCTAGCACCTGTTAATGCTTTATTGATTCCTCTTTCTCTATCTCCATGTGATCTCTCATGGATTCATCAGATTTAGGTTTATCAGGATGGTATCATCCCTATTTTTCAAGATAAAGCACGGTGTTCTCACTTGATGGAGCTGGGAATTCATTGTTAAACAGCCAGAAGTAAATCCAATGCCCTTTTGCACACCAAAATTTTAATATGTGTGTTTTGGAGCCTGCCTGGGTTTTTCTCTTTAAGCCCCCGTCCCTTCACAGTTGCTGCCCAGCGATCCTTTGCCTGCTCCCTCCTCTCCGCTTCCCTTGCTGTGAGCTTTCCGACTGGGCAGTACCTGCTGCCTGCTCAGAGCCAAGGTTCCTTTCCTACCTTTTCCTCCTAAGTTGTTAATGGCCTGGTGGGCATTATTATTTATTTAATTAATTTTTCATTCACTAACACCCATTGTGATTAAGCATAATCTCTGTGAGGAATGAGAGCCTCTTCCATATTTTTTGTTATAAATACTGCTGAGAAGGAAACAAGCTAAACTAAAATGTAGCCATAACTGTGGAAACTGGTAACTTCTGGCAAGTGACTTGGCCTCTGCATTTAGCTGTGCCAGTGCCCTGCTTGCTGCTGGCTTGGAGATCCTTCCAGCACAGAGATCCTTGTGTTCTTTGCCAGGAAGCACAGAAGAGCCTGTGGTTTTCTTTTAAAAGCATGCTATTGATGCCCAATTGATGTCTGCTTGAAATTAAGAGATAACAATGTACTTATCACTTACCTGCTTGCTGTTTCTGTGGGTCAGTCTTTTTGGAGAGTCTTTATGGCTCTGTGCTTGACGTGAGGCTGGGAAACATGTCCCAGCCAGGAACTTGGCTGCTGCCTTACTTTCTTGCTCAGCAGGGAGCTCCTGTGCTGCCCAGAGCCCCACGTCATGCTGCAAGCTGCTGTGTTCCACTGACTGGGGTTGCAAAGCCACCGCCAGGGTCAGTGAGCTGATGCCAATCAAGAGGCAGCCTCACATCAGGCATAATCGTATAAACACGCAGCCCTTCTGGCAATACCAACATGTACTCTGGGCTGCATGTAGCCTCAGGTGGCAGCCCCAAAGGCATTGCTGTGAGGGCAGGTGTAGTGGGTTTGGGAGAGATGTGAGGAAGGCTGGAGCAGGACCTCCTTTGTCAATTCATAAAATAGGATTTTAAACGAAGGTGCTGTCTGTGTTCAGTATGAATGATCACTTATCAGTGATGCTCTCTGGGAAGGTCTGAGGGAATGGTCTCAGTGTCTCGTGGGCAAAGGATAGCAGAGGCACAGTAACATGTGGCCACCTTCAAAAATATGTGCTTTACTGCCACTGCTTTGTTTTCCACCATAACAGATCTCCAGAGTAAGAGCCAATTAATTGTTTGTTAATGTGTTCTGTGGCTGAAGGGTATTACCCAAATTACATTCTGAGAATGCATCAATACATCTAAGGCTACAGCAGTAGCTGAGTGCTGCTCCCTGTGTTGCTGTCCCAGCTTTCTACCAGGCCTTTGCCCCTGCCTGCTGTGCATTAATAGAATTATACTTCCTGACCACAGGGAACCAGCACAGCTGATCACCTGCAAAACATCAGCTGGAGTGGCCTATCCCCTTTCTGTCCACCCAACCCTTTGCCAGTGGAACACATGTAAGTGCCTTCCAGGGAGGGACACCATCCCTCCCTTTGTGCCACCAGCAACCTCACAGTACCAGGTGAGCCAGCTGAGTCCCAGCCCTACAACACTTCACTGGAGCTTTTCCTCACTGTGGCAGATGAACTGCCACACAAGGCAAGGTAACAGGGGGCTGAAACAGCACAGACCTTACAGTGCTCTCAGCACTTAAACCACTTTGAAAGCTTTAGAACAACACAGAAGCCAAGTGTCAACTGCATGTTTCAGCTGGTACTAAAGTTCCCCTTGCATTTGTCATATGGGCATGTCTTAAGTTTGCCCCATTTTGTGCTGGTACAGGGAACTTCAGCTCTTCTTTTGGGGGCCTTGAATATCCCCCACGGGGGATCCTTGGCATGGGGCCAACAGTTGATGTCCAGACACAAGGATCAAGCTGCTTACTTTTGCTTTATCTGCAGACTTGTGCAGCCCTGCAGGTCACTTGGAAAATGTGGCCAGTTGTGTTCAGCACTATTAGTGCAGTGAATAATGATAGCTGTCCCTAGGTGTTGCCATTTCTTCTCATAAGCATGTATAAAACAAGAAATATTACTTTTACCTGAAGCAGTATTTTAAAGGAAGTTCACAGGAAGGAGAAACTTATAACAATTTCCTTGGAAACGAGTCAGCAGATAAAAGGACAGGCCAGGTGTTATAACAAGCTTAATATTCTGGGTGTGGATTTGCAAGTGCTGCCTACAAGCATCCTTCCTCTTGCAAGAGGATTAGCACAGGGGATTACAGAGAATCTTTGAAGAGATTGGCATATGCTCAGACGGTCACACACTCTAGCTTCCCAAGTATGTGGGGACAGGGAAAAAGGGAAAGAAATTGTGGGGGAGAAATGGAGATCCCACTCAATGGGGGGATTGCCAATGGGGAAAACATGTGGTGTCTTTAGCTCTCACAGGGACTCATAATTCAAGATCACTGTATTTGCTGAGCTCACCGTGATGGGATTTCATCAGCTGAAGTTCTTGTGCCCCAGTGTTATCACATTTGGAAGCTGAACTTCTGGTCTGAGACACTAAACAAAAGTGCTTCTTGCTTGTGGTCAGAAGTTGCCCTCGAGCACTGGTGAATGCCTGAATTACAATGTCAAATTCCACCTCTTGGCCAGTTTCTCTTGACTTAGCAAGTTTGCAGTTCAAGTACTGCGCTCACCACAGGCACTGTGGTATCCACATCCCTCCATTCCCTGGTGCAGACTTCTTGCCATCCTCTGTTACTTCTTTTCAGGCTTTCCCCCATTTCCTCCCCAGTCAGGCTTGTAGATTTGCAGTCATCCCCACCCAAAATGTCAGAAGTTGCACAATTCCACGTCTTTCTGACTGTTCAACAATACCCAAAACCTTCACTGAAAACCATTTTGCTCAGCCTGTCATTATGTTTGCAGATCTGAACTATCCCGCTGTCTGCGTCTTAGCACAGGCTTTATCTCTCACAAGGCACAGCCTTGCAAAGCAAGGAGTGACCTGACTAGTGAAAAGGAAAAGCATCCACCCTCACCCACTTCACGAGGTGCATCTTTCCTGCCAGTGCACACAGCACCCCAGCAGGCGCTTCCCTGCAAGTGTGCATGAAAAATTAGGTTATTTTCTTTGAATGGTTGTTTATTCCACTTTCCAGACACTTAGGCAGAACTTTGCATGTGCTGTTTTTCATGCCTGTCAAATGTACTGTGCAGTGAAGTGTCTCGCCTCAGATCTATCTCTCGCCCACTACAGCAGAAGCAATATAGAAGCACTAATAGGACATATCTTAAGGCAAACAGCTCCATTCACATCAGCAAAAAGCTGTTAGCAAAACCAAAGCATGTCAATAATCAATCCAGAGTCCATCTAATACATACACACAGTCTGTTTTAAAACTACATTGTTTAAGATGCAAACTCAAATGTAGGAAAAGCCAGACTTGTTGCTGAGGGTCCACAGGCAGTGCTGATGCCTCTCATGCCTGCAGCACACGTGGAGAGCAATGCCTTGGTGGGTGAGCAGCAGATCGTACCTGTGCATATTGTACAAGGCAACGCCCAGGCAGAATGAGCTGAATTAAGAAGTCACACACATGGCCATGAATTACAAAACTCTCTGTAAGGCTGCCGGTCACCAGGATTACTCTGGTCTATTCCTGTCTCCATCAGCAGTGTCTTAATGAGTATGGCCATGATTAGAAACAGGATAAGCAAGAGCCTACCACTGAAAGGGCTGCCTCTGAGAATTTCCATGTCTGCCTCTGGGGAATTTGGAGCTGTTTTGCAAGCTGTGCCTTGCATCCCAAACCTGTCCTACTAAAGTGAGGGGAAGGATATTTAGACATCTTACAGTAATGGAGATGCAGCCAGGGAATTCAGAATACCTCAACTCAGCCTTGTCTTTCCTAGTCTGTAGGTGGCTACACAGGAAACCAGATGAGGAGTCAGGTAGAAACACTGATTTAGCAGACACTTGTGCAAGGTATAGTAGCATTGTCACTGCTCTCTAGGTTCCTCACTCAGTATTGGAAAAAAGTAACTGCTACTCTGTACCACGGAAAAATGCAAGACCCTGTAAACCAGGCTTTATTTTTTGGTTGCAGACATAAACCCCAGAGCTGAAGATTCAGGATCCCGTTCCCTGATACCTGGGCTTCCCCTGGCTCCTCATGGGGTTGCTCAGGTGCAAGCACCCAGGCAGCAGCTGCAGGGTGGGATGCAAAGAGCTCCCTGGCTACCTCCTGTCTCCTCAGCTTGAGATCTGCAGGGGTAGCAGTGCAGGAAGTTGTAAACACACAATTACTTAAAAAAGCATTTAGCTGCGACTGCTCTTGCCCACAGAAAACAAGCCTGATGAGCTGCCTCGGTGCATTTGTTTTCCCACATGACCCAGCGGTGCAGCAGCACGCTTCGGGTGGCACCTGGGGTTCGTCACTGCTCACGGCCTGGTCACGCTGATAAATGAGAAGTCCATCACCAGTTTATCGCAGCAACTGATACTTGGCACAAGAGCCAAATGCCAGTCGATCCTTTCTTAGAAATCCCAGCTACACATGGCAGCTGCAAAGCTAAGAAGCGTCCGGTACCAACTCTGCTCCTGGAAAGGAGCAAAGCAGCCCCGGGCAGAAGGCGGTGATACTCAACAGGCACCTGGGGAGGCTCTCACGGGGAAGCAGTTTGTGTGAAACAGAGAGGGGAAAAAGGCGGCGGGAGGCTTTGGAAGCTCTTGCCTTGCCACGGCCCGACACCAGGTGGGGCTACAGAAACCGCAGTGGAGCCCCACACACCGGCCACCGACGCCGGGAACGCCAAGGGCTCCAGGTTCCCAAACAAACGTCCACAGCTTTTCCTTGTCGCATCCACGCCTGCTGCGGGCAGCGATACGGAATCTTACGCCTCGCTGCCTCGGAAAGGCAACACGGATGCAGTGATATTTCAGTGATGAGACGGCTGCACAAACCCTTCCCTTAGCAGCTCCTAGAGCAGACTGGTGTCTCTGGGGGAAGCCCTCTCACTCCTCCAGTCACAAACCTGGATCACGTCCTTCACCCTGCCTTTTCCCCGTTTTGTCTGGGGGCTTTCGTTGTTAACCCCACGAGGGACCCTGGGAACCTTCCCTGCCCGACCAGCAGCTCAGTTTTCTCTCTCATTCTCTACCATCGCGGGGGTTGGGCACACACAGGCTCCAGGACAGTAGAGGCCAGGGCTGCTGTCCAGCTGCAAGAGTCTGGGATGGGGAGACAGATCAACTCTCCTAGGCCCTCTGCCGAGGGGCTCCCCGGCAGCCCAAGCCGTGCAGCGCCCTGCTCCCAGCCAAAATGGAAATGCTTCCAGGCTGATATTTACATTTTACCTGCGTTTTTCCTCTCTGGGGCTATGAAATAGAGATAAAAGAAGATTTCAATTGGAGAAGCTTGCACCAAACTCAGACTGAAGGCACAAGACAGGCAGAACAACTGTGCTCAGGCAAACCCCACAGCAGTAACATGTCATGAGCAGTTCTGAAAAAAACGTGTTTCCTGAGGCCAGGGAGTGGACTTTGAGCTTTGAAAATTTACATCTCAAATTAGCAGTACTCCTGTGCTTATTAATGGGTTAGCCTATTGCAACACTGTTGCAGACAACACGGATGATAGTAGAACTTGTCAGCTATACCTTGATTGCCACGCCGCCTGCCCAATTTGAAACGAGAATTGTTTAGTCCTAAGGATTTCACAGGACTCCATTCATTATGACAAAATGACAATGGATGTGAGGCAAGGTTCCTTCAAGCTTGACATTGCCCTTCTGTTTCTGAACTATTGCTTCTAAAAATTGTCCGCACAACAGCAATTCCCCAGTCCAGCATTCTCCAACTCTTGCTCAGAGCTGAAATTATTAAAAAAAACCCAAACCACAACACAATTTCCAGAAGCAAAACAGGCCTCCAGGTTCATCTGTCTAGAGATATTTTCAAGAGGCTCTTAGGAATTTTCTAATATCTCTTCATTTCCCCTATACTTCTCCAGCCTCGTTCATGACCTGTACAAGCTGGAAGCCAGAAATTTTTAAATTAAAGAGAAAATCCCCAAGGAAGTGAGATAGATTTTTTAAATATTGCACACACATATATAATGTATATTTATAAATTATGTATTGTTTATGTAGAGATTCAAAAGGTCAACAGTGTTTATATATACATATATATTATGAATAAATACACATATATTCATAAAAGGTCAACAGTGTGAGTAAAGAAAGTCTTGATATTTTTAGCACTTTTTTTCTATTCCTTTCTCTATTTTTAGATGTTTTCACTACCCTCTTCTGCAGGTTTTATAGGCTTACCTGCAGAAATGTACCAGCTTTGGAGAGAATCCCCCTCTTTTTTCACCAAGCCTGTTAAATTCAACAACAGTTTTCATCGTGGGATTTTTTCCATCTAATTGAGGGGGAAGGGTGGGCACTGGGGCAGGGACAACACATACACGCACGTGAGCGCACACACAGACTGCAACTGCAGATTAGAGTATGATTTTCTCCAAACTACCCTAATTGAAAATGAACTAAAGGGCCTGTGTGAAACCAATCAGAGAAAGAAAAAAAAGTGAGGTGGATAACAGATGGTCCCACAGTCAGGGGAAGCTATGAAATGAGCTCAACTGGACTAAGCTATTAGAGGCTTCCAAACAAATGGGCAAAAATAGCTGCTGCTAAATACTGGAATCATTAACAAATACCAATCTGCCTGTAAATGAGACAATGTTTCTACTAAAAGCAAGACTAAATAGTACAACCTCCTTATTCTGCATATTTACCACAGTGACTTTATGAAATGCATGCATTGCTATTCAAGCAGCAATAATAAACTTTTATAACATACTACTGTGATCTGTCAGCACAGATGTGAAACCAAGAAATGCTTGGTTTATCCTTCCTTCTAGAAGATAGGAAAATCTGGTTGCAGTTAATCTGACTTGTATTCCCGTATTGACACCTCATCTAAAGATTAAGGCCCTGATCCAGCAAAGCAGCAAATGCACTCTTAGCTTCAAGCAGACCTGGCTTTGTAGTTCCAGTGACTTCAGATCACTGGGAAGAGACACATGCTGGCAGCACATGCTGGAGCATGTCTGGGTACAGCCCACCAAATCCTCATGTTCTGAGATCCTTGGGAGAGCTTTGGGCTGCATGGGCAACCAGGAATATAAAAAAGGGCTCAACTATGACTGACTGTGTTAGAGAACAAACTTTGGGACTTTGGATGAAGTTTGTAGTCATTCCTTTTCCCTCCTACAGGAAATGTAGGCCAGTCAGTGCAACATGTCAAGTCTTGAATTCTCCTCTTGTTGAATATTTTACCAGTTTCTCAAGGATATGAGGTTATTGTGACCATATTCTGTATATCACTGTTTTACCTCCTTCCCACAAGTATACCAGAGGCAGAAATGGAAGTTGAGAAATTGGAGGAACAGACAGCAAAAAATGAGGCTGAAATTTTGTCAAGACAAGTACAAAGCACTACCCTTGGGCAGGAATAATCAATTTCATGAGCACAAATCAGGACCGAACAGCTAGGAAATGCTGGAGAACAGATCCTGGGGATTACAGTGGACCCCGAACTGAACACAAGCCTGTGACAGACTGCTGTGCAATAAGGTGAGCACTATGCAGGACCATGTAAATGGGGCACCAGTGAGCAAGACCTACAGGTAATCCTGCAAGGACTTCTTATGTTCTGTTGAGCATTTGCGAGAGCCCTGCTGGAGATACAGGCCTAGATGGAACTGTCTTTAAGAAATGAAAGGTATCTGGAGTAAACTGAAATCAGAGAGGCTGTGGGAACCCCAGTGTTAGAGCTTGTAAATACAGTTTAGCTCAATACTAAACTAATATCAGTAATGTTTATTCCTGTGCCCAGGCTGATGACATCCTGGAGTTCATGTTACTTCTCTGGTGACTGACCAGCAGGTTGACAGGTCAGCAAGGCTTCATACACTTGAGCTATATGTGCAAGCCCTTGCTTTTAGCTAGTTGTCAGAGCACAGTATCTTTGTAGTTTGAGCTTCAGAAAATGGTGTTATTCAGGTAACTAGCATCATCGTGTTTGTGTTAAGGGGGGGATCAGAGAATCCCTTAAGTGCAAGAGGAAAATCCCAAGAGAGGAAGAAAAAGCAGAGTGCCAGAAAATGTCTTGTGGAAATCTGGGAGCAGCATCAGGGAATAAACTTACATGGGAAAAAAAAGGAATGCTTTAAATCACTTGGGTGGGGTTTTTTGTTTGGTTGGTTGTTTTTTTACATGGAAAGCACGCTTGTGGTGGACCACTGTCTATCCTTCTTTCTCTGTTTCACACTGTGATTTGTAGACAATAAGGAAGATCACTGTGCTGCTCCACTGTGCAGGCATTGGTGCCAGGGGTCTTTCCTGTGTTCCCCTGTGACAGGTTTCTTTGCTCCTTTGCAAAATACCACAAGTAAAATGCAAAGAGGCAGCAGCATGGATTAGTTAATGAGATTATGCTCTTGGTTTCCTTAAGGGAGAAGGGTCATGGGAGATCAGGGACAGGCCGGCCTGACCACGCGTTGCTAAAGACAGACTTCCACAAAACCAACAGAACGGTTTCTTAACAACGTGCCACACAAGTGCCTCATAGACATGCTTAGCTTTACCCTTCTAATCTTGGTAGCAGGAAGGAAAATCTGGTTGCATTTAATCTTACTTGAGAAATGGAGAGCAAAGCCAGAGTGCCAGCAGGGTGTGCTGAAGGTAGTGATGCAGCTGGGCAGCAGAGCTGGGTTGAGAATTCAGTCTGACCTGACTGGGACTCCCCAGGGGTGCATTGCTTCAGGTGCAGGTAGGTTACACCTCCCTTTGCAGCTGTGAGTAAAACCACCATGAGTACCCATAAAGAAAGCACACTTCTTCAGTTCTTGCTCAACTCTAACCAGCAGCGCAGTCAATAAATATCTGTATCACTTTTGCAGATGAGTCAGATTCTTCATTACATACTGAGTTACCATGCTCTGACTCCTCTCCTGCTGCTGCTCACAGAACAGCACTCCATCTATATCTCACACTGAAGAGGAGATATTTTGGTAGGAAATATGAGACTTGCCAAGCAAGTCTCTGCCATTGCGCACATCAGAGTGGACAGGCTTGTGGTAAAGAGAAAATCAGACAGAGGAGGAGACAAAATATTACACAGTACAAGTAGTACTCAGGTCTTGTCTTCTATATATGTAGCAGTAAAAATAACTTCCAAGTTAAGAAAGAGAGAAAAAGTCAATGTGCAAATGAGAGGAAAAAAATTCTTTCATACATTCATGCATAGAAAGAATGAGATACAACATATCACCATGTAGTACAAAGTAAATTACAGTAGATAGATTTTTCAGAGGAAACAGATTGGTATTATACCTAAACTTGTATGAAAAGACCATGAAGGAACAGACTTCTGTTCATCATGTTTGCCTTAACTCTTTATACCTTTTCTTTTGGGTACACATAGGTTTAAGCTGCTACATGGGTTGCTTTGTGTATTTTTCACTGGTCACGTTGGAAAGTAAACTTACCCTAAAATAATTGTTTATCTGACCTGTAAATAGCATAAAGGCTAATTCAAAGAATTTTTGCTCTTTTTAAGCTGCGATAGCCAGCATGATGTTTTTTTCTAAATTGCTGCTTTAGTGATTTAGCTATTTCAAAATATGTTCAACTGTTTTGCTATCTTGTATTGAAGTTCCTTATTTCCCAGCTGGAAATAAAGCAGATTGTGGGCTGAGCCAGCTGGCAGATGGACAGAGAGGAAGAACTGCCATCCCTCAAGAGGCTACACCCACACTTGCTGGGGAATTGGTTTCCACAAAGGACAGCCCCAATTTAGGTTAGCTGGCAGCAACTCAGTTTTAAAGAAGTCTTATGATACCCAATGTTAAAAAAAAAAATATCAGAGTTCAGGTCTCTAAGATGTATTGCTACATCTCACCTTCAGAGCAGCAAAATCCCCTACAATATGTTATATATTAGCAAAAAACTGTCACAAGTGAAGACACTATTTTTCCCTCCTCATGTTTCATATTTTTACACCACATTCAGAACTAAGGGAAAATGCCACACAGCTCATTTTCATTTTTGCACAATACCTGCACCAAATACCTGGCACAGTGGAAATACCAGTTATTCCAGTCAAGCTTTTTGAGGGGGAGAAAGGATGTCCAGGCACTCTCTTTTAAAAGAGTAAGAAAAGAACTAGACAGAGTGGGCTTTTGAGAAAAAGAAAAGATGGGGATTCCTAAGGGCTATTTCAATTGGTGCTATCTACAACAGCAGCAATAAATAGGGCTTATTCTGATCTTCCATGTCATAAACTGTTTGACTACACAGCTGGGAAAGCAAGTTTATTGTGCATGTGTGCTCTGTATCCCAAAATACACAAGTGTTCATGGTTCTCATGGGACTTGACTGCACAGTTTTCACACAGGCAGCAAAACAAAGGAGTGAACGGGAGGACCACAAGGGTGGATCATAAACACCACTGCTGAACTTTGGTTTCAGCTGCCATTGAAAGCCCTGAAAGACATCAGTCCCACTGGCTCACTCTCTTTGTCCCTTCCAAGTCAGCCTTCATTCAGCTGGTGTCAAACTGGGGTGACAGTCCAGAGAGGGGCAATTGCAAATTTAAAAATAGACAAAATGTCAGATCACACATGACAGAATTCTACTGCCACTGACCTGGAAGCATAAGAGAATGCAGAGTGCTGTACCTCCATCAACATTAGCCTCTAGGAACAAACAAAATTCATAACTCCTGCAGTAATGTTGATGCAACTAAATTGTGATAAGAAATTGCTTATGACAGTTTTTAAACTACTAGTAAGATAAATGTTTTAGGGGCTTCTGTCTGTCTAGTCAGAGGGTAGAAACTACAGGCACTTTTGTTGAGTTGCTCATTTCTCTGTACTCAGAGAAATTGGTGACTGTAAATAACCATTTTCATATTAAGGGAAAGGCACAGTATATCCCAGAGACCTTCTGGGATTTCCGGAGACTCATCACAACCATATTCACTTGGCAATCACGGAGAGTTGTGGGAGGTGCCCTACACTGCCCTACTCTTGCTGAACTGAAAGCTCCCTCAACTTTACAGGAAAATAAGACATATTAGCTAAATTAAAAAAAAATGAGCACTGGGTCCTCTCAGGCAATTTTCAGTTCTGCTCTAGGAAGACCATAGGCTGTGACTGACTGCTCCCATGCACCTGACTGCATTGGCAATGCATACAGATTAAGAAATGCACTCATATACTGCAAATTACAGGACTAGAACCTTAGACATTAAATCCTCCAGGACAGGAGGCTGCTTTTAGCAGAAGTTATATACATAATAAAAGCTGTATGGGTATTATAATAATGGCCTACTATGCCTACTCATTATTATTGATGATCATATTATAGTATTATGAACAACTTACTTTATGTCAGAATTTGCCCAGAAAGCATCTGGATTGTTGAAGTCACTACAAAGTATTCCTTTGCCATTATAACCCATGGCACAAATATAGAACACTGGACAAAAAAACAAAAAAACACTGGCATACTTCATTCTCTTATTAAAAGGCACTTTCTTAGGGGGAGGTTAATTATTTAACAAGCAATTTAATTCAGCTCATCAACCCACTCTGCTTGGACTTTCTTGTGCAGCTGGCTGCTCTGGGCTGTTGTGCCTGCTGCCAAACTGTCAGCTCCACACAGCCTCAGTATCCACAGCATCTGGAGCCATGGTTGTCCCCTGCTCGGTCCCAGCCCTGCAAGGCTGCTGCATGGTGCCCAGCACATCACTCATCCAAAGGCCTCCCAGGCATTGGACAGGTGTGAGTAGGGGACCGCTGGGGGGAAATAGTCTAGGTGCAGCCATATGGGTTTGGGTGGTGGGAGGGAAGACATGTGCATGCACAATACCATCTCAGTTCAGCTCAGAAAACAGGACTTGACCTGTGTTAGTGACTTCACAGATGTTGCCTGCGGGTCTCGGTGCACAGCAGCACACCCTCCTTTCATCTTGTTGCATTTGAGCACACTGCTACCCTGACTGGAGACCTCAGCTTCCCAAATGTCCAGACCTGGGACACAAGTTTACATTTAGGCACGCATTTTGAACCCAAGCACAGAATAAAAGGATGGATTAGGTGAAGGACTACCTTTCAAAGGGAAACCTGTGGTTTGAAACAGGTAAGTATTGAGATTCCCAGGAGCAATTAATATCCAAGCTGGACATAAATGCATTTTTCTGTCCAATGCACTGTATTCTATTATGAAACACATTGTAAAAATTATTGAAAGCAAAAGATGCTTTAAACAGCCATCATAGGCTGTTAAGCATACTTTAACAAGACAACATTATGCCTAAAAGACAACCAGAGTCCTATGAAAGAATCAAGGGAGAAATTAACAGCACCAGAAAGAAAACTTGCTGCTGTGGAAATTGGTCATTAGCAATATGGCAATGCTGCAGTAGTTCAGCCAAACAGTCCAATTTGACTGTCAGCCTGCTGGTTGTGACCATTTTCAGGATGCGGCTGGTTGTAATAATTCAATTTTTTTTTTCTTAACGGTATAGGTTAAATCCTTATCACTCTTAATAACTGTAAAGAAATAGTCTATCTTGAATAGTAAAAATAAACTGTTACAATGTTTCTTTAAGGTGAACCTATACATTAGTTATATTTTCAATAGTATCCGAATTTAAATCTTATATATTGTTTTTAACTAGAAGCATATTAACTGCATCTGATCAGAACATTTGTTCAAGCTTAGTAAAAAACAAGTGGGCTTGATTAAAGTATTTCAGCAAGTACTTATTAATCAGAAACTTCATGTCAATTGTTTTAATAAATCAAAAAATCAGGGGAAATGGAGAGTCACTGATGAGCTTATTAGAAGCATTCAAACCTTGTCTGCTTCTGTTCTAAAAACTTTGCTTTGTTATATTAAAGAATTTCTTGGCTCCTGATCCAACCATTTTCTCAAGGAACTTCCAGGAAAGGAGGGCTTGTAGCTAGTGGATAGGTCTTATCTGTATTTCTAAACAGAACAAATATATTGTGTGACCTGGAAGACTCATTATGCCACAAGTTGTTTTGCTTTCCTCAAAGAAACTGCATACATCATAATTACTCTGGGAGTTATTTCATCAATAGTTGTAAACAAAAGAAACCTTCAATAGAAGACTCAAGCACTACTTCTCTCAAGCAAAATTTTGGATTTAATCTTCATAATGATATGAAGTAAAATTTAAAACAAATAGAATTTTATAACTTTGCTTCTGGATCAAGTATATTTTTCTAATATGGTTCCATTTCCTGAGATGTTGAGCCCAGATGTCAGTCCCAAATTAAAGTAAATTCCCTCTACCACTGACAATATGGCCACCTATTTTTAGAATTAGTGTGTGCACAGCCAGCACTCTAACTTAGACATGCAATGTAACCTCCTTTCCAACTGCTGAATTAATTAAAATTACATGTGTAACACCGCAAGATGGAGTTCATCCCTCTTCTAACAAAGGCCAAACCACTAGGGCTGCTGAGTGGCTGCCCATTTGATGCAATGTGGCCATCTATAGCACATCACGTGTGAGGCTACACCTCTGGGTTAGTCTCTCAGCTTGTGCCATAATCAGGCAAAGGTTTTTTAAATACTCTGAGGACTGTTTTTCAGACATACTCTTCTCTGCGCAATTAATGGGCTCAGACAGCTTCATCTGTAATGAGCATATTCTCATTAGAGTATTGTTTCAAGGTAGCACTCTGAGAATTTGTTTTTCTGATGCAGTGAAAAATTTGAAGTGAAATTAAAATGTGAAATATCACAGCAAAGTTTAATATATTTCTAGTCTTGCCATCAGAAAGCCCTGTGGCAGTAACAAGAAGAATCACAGAAGGGTTGAGGTTGAAAGGGACCTCTGAAGATAATCTCATCCAACCTTCCCCCACCATAATCAAGACGAGGTCAGATAGAATCAGCTGCGCAGGACCATTTTCAGGCAGCTTTTGAATATATCCAGGGACTCCAGCACCACTCTGGGCAACCTGTGCCAGCACTCAGCCACCCTCATAGTTAAAGTGTGTTTCCTGATCTTCAGAGAGAACCTCCTATGTTTCAGTTGGTGGCCTTTGCCTCTGACCCTCTCACTGGCCACCATTGAGAAGTGTCCAACTTCATCTATCAGTGCTGATTCCTTCAGGTATTTATATAAACATATTAATAAGATCATTCCTGAGTTTTCTCATCTCCAGGTGGAAGGGTCCCAGTTCACTCTGCCTTCCCTCTTTTATAAGAGATGCTCTAGCCCCTCATGTCTGTAGCTGGACATTACCTGGATTCTCTCCAATATTCCTATGTCTCTTCTCTGTTGTACTTAGGAGCCCAAGATCAACAGTGTTCTAGGTGTGGCCTCATCAGTGCTGAGCAGAGGGGAAGAATCATCTCCCTTGACCTGCAGAGGATAGTGATCAGAGGGTTGGAGAAGTTTCAGAACTCCCTCCACAGCATCCCTGGTCGTGGGACAGGCAGCAGACCTTTCTAGATGAAGGTCAGGTCAACAAACAGGTGCCTCTGTCCACTGCAGCATGTTCACATGGACTCACCATTCCTTCCCAGTGGTCTTGCGTCGTCTAGGGTCAGGTGGATCAGATTCATTGCTTGAAGGCATATCTGACTCCTCTACAGCTTTGAGGACAGTGAATGCATTTCTCAGCTGTAAGCCTGTAGGTGGGGCAGGAGCCTTTTTCTCAGTGCTAAAAGTCATGAACTTCCATCCTTCCCATTCTCCGGTAATTGCACTTAACCTCAATATTTGTGCTGGACACTGCCTGCTTCTCTGCTACAGCTGGGGTCTAGGGTTATTCACATACTGTGTTTAGAAAAAAACCCTCATCTATCTTTCTTTTTGTCCTCTCTGATGCTGCACAGCCTCCTCGCTTCCACCTGTAACTTGTCCACTTGGCAGCATAGTTCTTCCAAGATGGCACACATCTTGAAGGACAGCAGGCCACCTCTTGGGTATCTGAGCAAATCTTCAGGTACTCGCTGCAGCTCAGGACTTGGAAGGTTTCATCTTCTATCCAGAGCTCAGTCTGCATGAAACCACTGCCCTAGCAGGGACAGCTGCTCTCACAACTGTCAGGCAGTCTGCCCTAAACACATCACCACCATAAGTGAGGCTGTCACAACAGTACAAACAGAACCAAGGCCCCTTTTCTTATGCTCTGCTGCACAAACTGCTGCCTCTGGAGGCTGTGCTCTGAGCCAGGGCTCTTATATAGTCCTTTCCTGAGCACTGGCTAACGGGTGCTTTATCCGCCCAAATAACAGGCAGCTGCCACAGAAGCTACAGGCTCTCTCTGGGTCAAGGACAGCTGATCATGCTTCTTAGAAGATGCTAGAGCTTCCTTGAGCCTGCACTTGGTGGCTCCCCTTCCTTTATTCTTGCCTGGTAGCAGCAGGCACCCTCCAGTTTCTCAGAGGGTTCCAGGTGTACCCAACAATCCTGGATCTTGTCCCTGGGAGCTCCAGAAGCTCCTGAAGCAGAAGGACTGCTGCCCAACCAGCTGCCTCTGTTGGCTGCACTGAAGTATGCATTTAATCTGTGAGACTAACCTTCAAATTTATTATGTCTATATATGTAAATGTATTTTTATATGTATATATAGGTAAGTCTAATATATACATATATACATGTATAAATTTCAGGCCCCCTTTGTATTTGAGACGTAATCAGCCTAAATCACTGATTGGTCTTCCTGATGTGTTTGAATGCTTGTCGTCAGAGCTGTGCATAAACATTTCTGGAGAGCATGCTTGAGCTCTCATTATGTTCAGGACCCAAAAGATGGCTGCAATTGGTGAAACTCTAGGGAATTTAAGCATAGAGTCATCAGAATAGCTGCATGGCATCGAACCAGTGGTCCATCTGAAAGTGTTCTATACCAAACATCTAGGTACTTTCCCAGCCTCCAGAGGTCTGTGCAGCAGAAAGAGACTCCTTATCTCCTTTTATAACACCTCTGCCAAACCATAGATTCAGGCTGGGATGTTAGGATTTGGTCACAAATTCACCTTCTTTGACCATGTGAATTACTCAGGGTTTACTGACTGCCATTAAAACCAAGTGAGTTAAATAGCTCTAAAAGATCTATCCTTAGGGTATTTAATTAAAAATAGACTCCCGACCAAAGGAATTTCATCAGATTATCTTTCATTAAAGCATTACTGTGAAAGAACATAATTGCTTGGGAAAGACTTATCCCGTAGTATGTTCTTCTATTAGAAAAACCATTGCCCTTCACATTCCAGGTGTTCTGCCAAGAAACAAAGGACCATAGCTGTGTATATGTATTTTTTCCCTCTGTGTAGTGTTTTAAGAGTATTTGACAAGTATTTTCGAAAAACCTTTTTTTTTTTACTTCCTCATGGCAGGCTGTGATGACCAGGTTAATACTGAATCACCAGTACTGAATCTGGAAAAAAGAGTTGAAAAAAAGACTTGTTTATACATGTCAGCATTTGTTTGATTTTTATTATGCTTACTTTACTTATATAAAGGACACCGTGGAGAAATCCCATAATTGTTAGAATCCAATTTAAAAAAAATTCTGTTGGTAGAAACAGCATGTATTGGGTTTGCATGGCAAGGTTTTGGTGATAGTGTGAGAAAGGGAGATGCTACAGGAATGGCTTCTCTGAGCTTCTGGCAGAAGTTTCCTCCATGTCTGACAGAGCCAATGCCAGCAGGCTCCAAGATGGACCTGCTACTGGCCCAGGCTGAGCCCATCAATGACAGTGGTAGCACTTCTGGGGTACTTAGTTAAATAGGGTAAGGTGGGAAACTCTTGTGCAACAGCAGCCAGAGAAAGGAGTGGGAATATGTGAGAGGAACAGCCCTGCAGGCACCAAGGTCAGTGAGGAAGGAGGGGTAGGAGTGCTCCAGTTGCTGAGGCAGAGATTCCCCTGCAGCCATGCAAGAGATTCCCCTTCACCATAGTGCAGCCCATGGTGAAGCAGCTGTGCCCCTGCAGCCCATGGAGTTCAGTGGGAGAGCAGAGATCCACCTGCAGCCCATAGAGGACCCCATGCCAGAATAAGTGGATGCCTGAAGGAGGCCCCGGAGGGAAGCCCATGCTGGATCAGGCTCCTTGCAGGGTCTGTGGAACCATAGGGAGGAGAGCTCACACTGGAGCAGGTTTGCTGGCAGGACTTGTGACCCCATGGGTGACCCACTCAGGCACAGCTTGTTCATGATGTGTTCCTGAGGGACTGCACCCCATGTAAGGGAGCCATGCTGGGCCAGGGAAAGAGTGTGAAGAGTCCTCCCCCTGAGGACAAAGGAGTGGCAGAGACAACACGTGATGAAGCGACTGCAGCTTTTTCTTTTTTGGTGCACCTTTTCTGCTTCCACACACAGGTTTTAGTCTGTTGCTTGATGGGATACAAGTACTTTGGAAGGGTGATGGATTACTGCTCCTCTGAGGTCTTCTGCAGCTATGTGGTGTCAGATTAGTACTATCCCCAGCCACTCTTTGTAAGAGGCTCTCCAGTTGTAATAGAGAAGATCCTGAGAGGGCATGAAGGACATGAGAATGCTGAGGCTAGGCTCCTCCTCTGCTACTCAAAGCGGGACACTCATCACTCATCTTGTAGCAAAGGAGCACAAATCCAGAGGATTCAGAAAAGGAAGCAGATAGTGGGCCCATGAGTCACTTATCTCTTTTTGGCTGGAACTAGGGACTAGAGCACAAGTCAGATGGGTTCCATCCTAGGGTGATGAGGGAGCTGGTGGAAGAGCTTGCCAAGCCGCTCTCCATCACTTGTCACCTGGCTCACCAGGAAGGTCCCAGATGACTGGAAGTTGGCAAATGCCATGCCAATCTACAAAAAGAGCTGAAAGGAGGACCCGGGAAACTACAGACCTGTCAGCCTGACCTCAGTGCCTGGCAAGGTTACGGAGCAGATCATCCTGAGTGCAATCACACAGCACCTGTAGGATGGACAAGGGATCAGACCCAGCCAGCAGGGGTTTAGGAAGGGCAGGTCCTGTCTGACCAACCTGATCTCCTTTTATGATCAGGTGACCCACCTGGTGGATGAGGGGAAGGCTGTGAATGTGGTCTATCTGGACACCATCTCCCACAGCACACTCCTGAAAAAGCTGGCAACCCATGGCTTGGACAGGAGCACTCTGTGCTGGGTTAGGAACTGGCTGGAGGGCTGGGCCCGGAGAGTGCTGGTGAACGGGGCTGCATCCAGTTGGTAGCTGGTCACTAGTGGTGTCCCCCAGGGATCAGTTTTGGGTCCAGTCCTGTTTAATATCTTTGTCGATGATTTAGATGAGGGGATTGAGTCCATCATTAGCAAATTTGCAGATGACACCAAGCTGGGGGGGTGTTGATCAGCTGGAAGGCAGGAGGGCTCTACAGAGGGACCTGGACAGACTGGAGAGTTGGGCTGATTCCAA
>VYXB01006061.1:790033-810889 GCA_013397135.1 Pachyramphus minor
TAAGTAACAAGTGACAGGACAAGAAGAAATGGCCTCAAGTTGCACCAGGGGAGGTTTAGTTTGGATATTAGAAAAAAATTTTTTCACAGGTAGGGTGGTCAGGCATTGCAACAGGCTGCCCAGGGTGGCAGTGAAATCACTATCCCTGGAAGTGTTCAAAAAATGTGTAAATGTGATGCTTGGTGACATGTTTTAGTGGTGGACTTTGAAGTACTGGGTTAATGGTTGGACTCAATCTTAGAGCTCTCTTCCAACCTAAACAATTCTGTGGAAAAAATTCTTTGCATACCTGGACTACTAAATAACATACAGTTTATTAATACTCCTGAAGCATGTTTAAACTGTGTGTGCTCTAGCTTTTTTTTTTTTTTTTTATTTTAGTAGCTAATTAAGGGAAAGACCATGTTACACCAGCATTCCAGAGACTGCATTACTTTTATTTGGGGCACAATTCAAGGCAAACTCTTCATACCAAGTGCTACCCACTAGGCTTCACCTCTTTATGCCTAGGTTCTACCACTGCAGATGAACAGTTCAAATTATGGGATGACTTGCCTTTCCTCCAAAGTTTTCCAGCTGCTGTACATTTGTTGAACAGTTAAAAGGAAAATCAAGCAACTAGGTTTAGACAAGACGGGAAAAGTATTTTAAAGGAAGACCAGCAAGTGCTATACTGATCTCTCCACTGGTCCAACCTGTCCATATCAGCATCTAAATGCAAACTTTCCCTCTTTCTTTGCATTGGTGTCAGCCTAATAAAAGTTTGCTTATTTGTTCTGCAACAACTTTCTTTTTGATTAAATAATAAAGAAAAAAGAACCCAACCCAACCAAAAGCAGAACTCAAAAAATGTCCCTGTTACTTGTTTGCCAAAAATTCTGTAAGGCTGTGTCTTTTACAAATCACACAACACTTACATGAAGAATTGGGTTACCACCTGGATTTCAAAAGAAATGCCTTTCCGTTTTCCCTGACCCACCTCCTCAGTTTTTACTGTCTCTTCCACTTTCTCTGCCTATGGAAGCTGAGTCGTGGGTCACAGTCCTGGACTAATGAGCTGTTCTGTCACCTCTATTACTGCCTTATTTTCCAATGAAAACGGATGTAACTTTTCATAATGGTAAAAGGAATCAGTAACCCAGTTGAACAGGAGAGCACTTTAACCTCCTGGGGAACATGCCATTTGAGACAATACTTTTGCCAGACAAATAATTAATGCCTATGGAGCATGGAAAGCACAGATCCTACGCACTGAAGCCTTGCACAGATGTTAGATACTTAGTTTTTTACATCGCTTGGCTCTTAGTGCATTTTAGTATGTTAAGCCCTCTGATGACACTATTCTGAAACCAATGGGATATTAGGACTAACACAGACTCGCCTTAACACAGCCTGTGCAGGGAAGAGACACAGTGCCAAGACCTTAGAATTACAGAATGCCAAAAGACAGAACACACTATGTAACACCAAACCCCTCAGTCAGACAGAGACTGATCTTTTCAGAAGAAAGAGGGCAATACACATTCATTGGAAAAAAACAAATAAGGTAGAGTATTTAAAATCATATCACTGACCTAAAATGCTGCTCACATTCTGAGCTGTGGCTGAACTGCCCTGCTGGTAGGAGGCCAGATACCTGGGTACAGGTTCACAATACTCCTGAAGTTGTCTACGCCCACAAGTCCTAATCTGATTCATAAGCAATTTAGATATTTTTAGATATTTTGCTCTCACTCTGTGGGAGCACTTTTTACTCTCTTTCTGTCCCAAAAGCACTGAATACTGACACAGAAGCAGTCAACCTGCCTGGATGCTGTGATAAAGATGTACAACTGTTACAGTAAGCACACTCTGCCTCTTCTCCAGAGAGCATACGGTGCGGGGGTAGCAGTGTTACCAGACCACCCTCCAGTATACATCAGTAGATGTGGGTTCAGCTAGGTTACATTAACCTTGGCTTAATCCATCACCATCACTTGAGTCACAGCACAATTGCTATCAAATATTTGTTGTGACCTTCTTTGTCCTGGAAAGAGATTTTTACTTTCTTAGCTGGCCCATTGGCCCATTGGTTCAGGCCTTCTGAGGGCCTGAAATAATACGTTCTTCACTAAATTTGCCATATAATAACTTTAACAACATTGCACCAGATCTATGTCAGTTTTCTTCAGTTTTTCCCCCCAAACAGTGCATTTCATCATTCAGTATCATTCATCATTCTGTCTTTCATCATTCAGTATTTGACAATAGTAACTTTATTTACTTCACTGAGAAGGAAACATTTTGTTTACTCCAGAGAATTACTCTTTGATTAAGCATTAGAAAAGATGGTAATGAAAGATCTTGTTTCACAGGACAGCCAATTACACTTGCTGGGGATGGCAGCTTAAAGAGTAATGTAAGCAAATATAGTAATGCAGTAATTCCCTTCAGGATATGCCATGTGCAATTCTGTAGTGAACCAAGTCAGCTAAGGCCCTCTTGGCCAAAATGTTGTTAGTGACATTAAGAAAATGCCAGTGCTTGCTGATTTATGCAAAGTCCAGGGACTCTTCAGAACTAGTAAAAATGCTTCCTATAAATTTTAAGTCCAACAAAAATGCAGTTTTGTATACTTTTTACAAGTAATTTTGTCATTCCCACATTTTAGCCTAAAACAAATAAACAAAACTTCATTATTTCACACCTGATTCAGCCACTGAACTAGGAATATAACTGTCTACAGTGGAACAACAGATCTCACACTACAAGATTGCTAGAAGATTAAGAAAATTACCTTTTTGTAAAAAAAAGTAAATTCCATGTGCCTCTACAGGGAATATCTAGTGACACCAGTCTTCCTTTTTCTTTCTTATTCCTTATGGGAACTCACAGTTCCCATGCATAACCTGTAGCACTTTTTCTCCTTACGCTTAGACAAATCCTGAATGGTTTAGATTAACAGCAGTGTTCAAATAACTTGTGCAAGAAATATATAATTATCTTTCTTTTGGGCCATTGAGGTCTGCAGCAGCGGCAGGACTGTGATGTTCAAGGTTAACAAGGTTAACTGCTAACAAGGTAGGTAGGGGTTTGGGTGCAGTACCTATATCTGGGCGAGGTGCAGGATCCATCTAAAACTGTTGGTGGAAAGCAGTTGAAGGTGGAAGGTGGAAAGCAAAGGAACACTTATTCTCCACTGACTGCCTTTGCAAGACTCCACTGACTGCAGCTGGAGCCCATACAACTATCTCAGATGTATATATAGGTACCTTGTGCCCTTGTGGACAGAGAGCATCCCACCTTCCTCGCAGCAGCTGTGTCAGAAGGGTACAGGTATGCTGTGGGCCCTGTGTCTACTCGTCATGCTAAGCTTCGTGCAACATGAATTTACAGAGCTCACCAGCATTTAGGTAGCAAATCTGCTCCCGTTGCAGTGTATAATCTTTTAATGCTGACACAGCCTATGCTGTTTGCTTCCCTTAAGTTAAATAAAAAGTATCCCATCTGCCTCTGCTCTGTTATCAATCATGTGTAGCCACAAGCAATCTAGAAACTTTTTCCACACCTGTCATTGGAGCTGATTTGTGTGCGCTGCATGGCAGCAGCAGAAATGCTGCAGATGCCCTGCCCTCACTAAAACATGTGTATTCGCAAGCAGAGAAAATTGAATCTCAAAGCAAATTCCCAAGTCTTTAAATTCCTTCTCTAGCCTTGACTCCCAGTCCCAATTTAGCAGATTTCACTAGGTCACGCACAGCACCGTGAGTAATTCAGCCCTGCACCTCCTGGCTCTGACTGGCAAAGGTGTGGGCAGGCCACAGGACAAGCAAGACTGCAGGCTGCTACATTTGCAGGCTTTGCCACATGGGGGGTAGCAACTATTTTAGGGGTGCCATACTGGTCAAGGCTTTGTGTTTCTTTTTGAAATATCTGTGGCTCCTGACCCAATACTTTTTTTACTTAGTGTTCATTGTATTTCTTTGTGACTTAATGTCGTAGTTTACTTCTTTCTACTCTACATTCACAGGATTCAGTTATTCCCAGAAATCTTTACTTGCCTCTAAATTGATAACTGGATATCTGACCATGCTGCTCCTGCAGTTAACCACACTAGGGACTTGCTAGAAAATCACTAAACCCTCATCTGCTCTCCAAAATCTGTGACATTAGTTGCTACATCTTTTCCTTATTTAAAAAAAAAAAAAAAATCCTTTTCTGTTCAGCTTCTACAACTCTAAGCAGGGGAACTGCTCTTATTTTTGCTTTCAGTTTTCTTTGAATGTCATTTACCCATGATTCTGTTAGGAATAAAGTATAGTTTAGGCAACTTCTTTTGTCTCTGGTTAATATAAGCAGAATGAATATAATTGAGATGGGAGTTCCAAATCCAACCTGCCTTTCAGTTTCTTTCAATTAAGTTTCATTAAAATGACCCCATGTCATTGGTAACAGTTATGTCAGGTTTTTATGCTAAGGAAAGAAGCCAGCTTCAAATGACAATTTCCTACCATACAAAAATAATAACGTTTCTGTAACTACTTTACTGAGCACGTATATTATTATTCATAAGATGCAAATTTCTTTATGTCATTCTTGAATAAATAAATGCATTATTCCTGAACAAACCCCTTGCATGCACCCCTTTCTTTGTGCACAATTTTCTTACATTGTTTTAACTTATAATCAATAACCCTCTACATCTTTGTGTTCAAATGAGAGACTATTTTCAGTCCACAGACAGGAATTGCACTTGACTTAATTCTGCTCTAATAATATTTGAAGCATTTAGGGAAGTAGTTATCTTGACAAAAACTGCTAATCTGATCCCGTTGTGGTGCGAGGAATTCCTTTCTAGAGATGTCAAAGTCATCAGAAGCTGTGTAATTAGCAGCAAATTGATAATTTTTGTTTCTCATGTTGCTTACACTTTAATAAAAATCTTCACAAGAGCTCTCCCTAACCTTTAACAAAAGTTATAGGCAATAAGGTTGTATGCATGCAAAATGAGTGTTCATGCTATTGTTTTCTCCAGTTCTATCCCCTGAATCCTATTTCCTCTGAATCTTGTGATTTTCTAATTTTGTTTACTGCTATGGTAAATTTTCTCTTTTAATTACTTTCTCTCTACACAACACAAAGACATCACTTCTCAATACAGAGAAGCTTTGTAAGCTGTTCTGAGATAAAAACCCTGAAGATGATCCAAAATCCAGTGAAGTCTGTGAAAAAGCTCCCTCCCCGTGTCCTTTGGAATGGGTCCCAATTGAGGTGCTGCACTTTTGTGCCAGGCTGCCCACTCTCCCCAAGGAAAGCAACAGTGATGACCTGGCTCCAGCTTTTGTTTCTTGCACAAAGCATTGGAGAAGAGATGGCAGCACCTCAGCTTCTCACTCAAACAGTGCAAACAATGAGCCCAACATGTTTATGGATGAATGTACATGAGTGCTTATATGCCAGCTCTGTTCTTAGAGACTCTCACTGTAGGAAAATGAGAAAATAAACTACTTAACTGTGCAAGTAATTTCAGCTGGAGCCCATTATCCATCTGCTAATACAGTGCAGCCTGGAAGCTTTGCCAATGACAGATTAAGGTCAAACAAATGATCATTCCTATGAGATACACTCCTCTTCCTAAACGTATTTTTCTTTCATTATGTTGTGAAATGCTGATCAAAGAGCCTATAATAATATTATATTACTAAAAATTTCTTTCAGTGAAGCTACAGCAAGTTTTTGAAATAACACTTGGATCCAGACAAACCAGACAGTATGTTTAAGACAGAGACTCTGGTCTCAAGAGCTTGCAGGCGAAAAGGGCAAAACACAGAAGAACTGCATTAAAAAAAAGTGCTGTTGTTTCATTTTACAGGGACAGAACTAAAGCAGAGGGCTTGTGGTAATGGGGCATGAAATAACAATGGGAACTTTAAAGCCTGTGCCCAGTGCCAGGGGAGACTGAAATTCCTTCTTTATATACCTAAGCATATTTTTCCCCCAAACTTCAATTTGTGCTGATCTGTTTTTGCAGAAGTACTTTTTCTAAAAGATTTTTAAAGATCATCTGTCTTTAAAGATAAAGAGACAGCTTTGGAAATCCTAACCTGCACTGCTGGGCACACACGTACAAACTACATGCAACTAAAGACAAGGTCTTAGTACAAAAAGTGTTAAGCAAATCAAGCTATAGGGACTGTTAGTTCTGCAGCCCAAAATATAAGACATCAGAGACAGATAGGTAATTAGTAGTATTTAATTTTATGACTGCAAGCTTACACAGAGGTAATTCGGGCATGTTTTGGATTCAGCCACAGGTCTTAAGGACTAAATAGATAAGCCTTGTTTACTCAGGCACATCGCTCAAGTGTTTTAAATCTTTGCACAAGCTGTCTGGTCTTTTACCACTGCTCTGACCACGAGAAAAACGCTCTTTCTTCAAAGGCAGACACAGAATATTTAAATTGAGGGTGATAACACTAACCTCTTTTTTTTTTTTTTTTTTTTTTTTTTTTTTTTTTTTTTTTAAAAAATTTTTTTTTTTTTTCCTTNTAATATCTACTGATGAGAAACGCTGCCTCGACGCTGGGTACTGTTACATAAACCACAGATGTCTCAGAAATTCTTGCGTAACATCATGGCAGGCGTGGTGCTTGCGTTGCCTCCTCCCCAAGAAGCTGCTTTGCACAGAGGATAAGAGCCGATTTAGCCTGTCCCACAGTAGCTGAGCCCCGACAGTGCCCCATCTGTGCTGCACACAGCACAGGTAGGAAAAACAATAACCAATCACTGCCTCGTTAGGGACTGCAGCAGAATGCCAAGCACACGAGGAATCGTGATTAAAAAAATGTTTTGAGCCACACTTTTGAAGGGGGGGAGTGTTAAAAGGAGAAGTTTGCTGAAAGTGAAGGCAATCAAGCAGAAATTCAGATTTTTTTTTAAATTAGTCCAGAAACTATTTTACTTCTCATTTCTCTTTAACTTTCATATTTCCTGGTTAAAAAAAAGGATAAAAAAGGAACGGTGGGAGAAGTCTGACTTGCATAAGAGAACGGTACACTGTGAAAAAAAAAAAATTAAAAAAAGCTTTTTCAAAGGAAATGAAGCACAGAGATATGAGTTTCCACTAATTCAGAGCACATCACTGGATGTGCTTAGGACCTGAATTTTGCCAGTTCTTACCAAACAATTTAAATGTATTTATATACCTAATGTGTGCATATCTACCTTCATCTTTCTCTTAAGAATTTCCCAGGATACTTTCTCCAGCATAGGTATGTTTCAGCTGCAGCAGTAAATGGTCAGTATTTTTGAAAAAAGCATAGAGGACTTTGAAAAGAAGGAATCAAGGCCCTCTGAAAATCAGAAACACACAGCTAGTGATCACTAGTCAGCTTGGTTCAAAGGGCTGAAAAATGACACTGCTGGGAAAAAAAGCATTAATCATAATATTTACAGAAAGTCCACTTTCAAAGAGGACACCAGAGGTTTTTTTAATGTTCCAAACAGCACAATTCTTCTTTTTCTTTTTTTCACCCTTCTTGAATGTAGCAAATCAACTTAGGGTAAAAAGAACTCAACAAAGTCATGGAAGCAGTCTTCCTAAAAACTCAGCAATTTTGTGTAAGCATTTAAAACTTGAACTTTTAAGTAACAGAACAGGGTTCCTTGTAATGGGAAAGTGTTAAGCTAAGTGACTTAATTACATCAGAACCTCAGAGGCTGAACCTCAGTCATGGAAAGACTGATATTGATCATGAAGTACAGAAACTTCTCTCTTACAGTCCAGCACAGGATCTAAACTAGTGAAACCTGTTGTCCAGTAATGAAAGGCTGCTCATACGAAATTGGTTTGTTATATCCTTGGGCCACACATGAAAAGCTTCTAATACAGCAACTAGAATTAAAAGTAGATGCAGAAAAGTAGCCAAGAACTTCTTGGGTTATAGGCTGGATTTCCTGTTATTTCTGAAAGATTGTTCTGCCTATGTAGCAGAATGATGGGGTAATACAGCATGGGAGTCAGTGCCTGTTGTACCACTAACATGTAAATATGTGTTCCTCACTGGAGCTGTCAGTCAGATGTACTTCCAAAACATTGATTCCTAACTGGAAAAATTTCAAATTAGGACGAGTTTTTACTAATTAATAGCTAACATGTGAAGTCATTGGAATACTATTGCACTGTAACCGTCAGCAAGCATTGGGAAAGTGGGATCTGTATCCCAGATTGCAGAGGAATTAGCTCAGACAGGTGATGAATTTCAGGACTGCTCCCAATTTCTGCATCATTTCGTAAGACTGTATGACAGTGGATTAACAGATTTCAAGGACTGCCACACTGAAACTTTCAAGGATCCCTGTACTTGTCAACATAAATCAACAGGTTATCTTCAAAATTATCAGGCATGTAAAATAGCAGACTTACTTTCACTCATCTTTCTAGTTTAGAAATGAGATTCACAGATAACCAGATGATTTCAAGAGCTCTGTCTTTCATCAAAAAACAGGAACATCATGAGACTGTTGGAAACCAAGACAGTTGGTTACTCAGGACCATGGTCGATTCCTATTATCCACAGTGTGTTTTCCCAACAGTATGTACGTTGTTCTCAAAAGCATTTCCAAGCCCATTAATGTGTCTTTCAGCATCACCCTTTGCTAAAATTTCCGCTGTAACATTCCAGTTGTCTCAGCAGCTGCCCTGGCCATGTGGACCTGGGGGGTAATCCATATTTCAGAGTCTCTAGCCTGGGCACATTGTCAGTATTGACATGCAGAAGGTAATCATCCTCATGATCTCCAGGAGGAATGAGGAACCTTTGTTGGCACCATGCCTTGCTTGCCAACTGGACCAGGGGGGTACCACCAGAGAGATGTGCCCCTGCTCCACATTTGTAATTAGCTCAAGTGCTAAGGTAATATCTAAACATAATTTATACAGCACGTGTCTATTGACTTAATGAAAGGTTAAAATTCATTTCCCCTCAAATCCCTGCTGACAAGCCAGGTGTACACTGCTGATAGCCCCTGCCTGGTGTGTTTTGAGCTGCAGTGCTGGGCTGAGGAGACCATCCTACCCTTGCTCAGGAGACCATCCCACCTGCTCTTCCCTCCTCCCTGGAGGAAGCAAACACACCCATTGCATGAAACCTCATGATTCACTGCTGGGGATTCACACCATCTGTGCTGAGCTGACACACCACCAGACAGAAAGAGAAACACTACCTCTTGCAGCACTGGTGTCATTGCATTTGGCACACACACCTCAAAATGACTCACTTGAAAACATTTAAATGGGGAAATTATGTGTGAGTTGAACTTGGCTCTCACAGCCCTCAGCTCTATGTTTCTTGCAGTGCTGAAGTGGTTTAAATTGTTACTAATACATTTGTTTTACCTGCCAAGGGATTTACTAGGCAGGGATAAACAAACTGAGGTGAAGAGCACAGAGGATGCCACTAGAAAGAACCCTGAATCCCAGTAAACATCTACTGCTGTCATTCCGGGAGAGAAGGAGATGCTCTTGGACCAGCCTGGTGATGTGTCTCTCATCACCCTTTTCCCCCCCGCACGGTGCATGTGTTTTACTCCTCGTGGTCCCTCCCGCTCACTCAGGCCAACCCCCAGCCTTCCTCCTCATCCCTGGAGGAACGGTGCTGGCCTCACTCCTCAGTCTCCTGGCTGTGAAATCACCTGGAAAACTGGCTCACTCTGCTCATTTTGTGAGTGTCAGGAGCCTTCTGACAGTGTTATTCAAATATTTAGGAGTGCCTTGTGTGGTATTAAAAGCAGTGATAGCTGCTGAAAACATGCATTTAATCCAAGATATACCCATTCTCCAAGACTTTGCCCATTTTACACTGTTGAGTCTTGTTACAGAAGTTGTCCCAATGGTATCAGCAAAGGATTGTCTCCATAGAAAAGATGTGGTGCTTTGTACACATAAAAACAATGCAATGTCACCAAAATTGCTGTAGCAATTTCTCATTTAAAGTACAACATTTCTTAGTTCTTAAAAGGACATTTCATTATCTTTCACAACTATCCCCTGAAACCACCAGGTTTTTTTTTACTGAAACCCAGGAGCTGCTTTTGGTTCTAACGCAAAGAAAAGTTTAATATATCACAGTTCCAGAGGTAGTTTTAATATGGGTAAACAAAAAACAAATTTGTAAAACTAAATGTTAGACCTCTATTTTTTTTTCATTATTGGAGAAGGTATTTTTAATTTAGCTAAGAACAGAAGAGAGGTGCAGAAGAAGGAATTTTAAACTGAATGTCATGTCACTATATTTGATTGGCAAAAACTTACTTATTGCAGTTTAACTTCAGAGCACACCGTACAGCATAGCACATAGCAGAATCTTGCAGCTGGGCTGACAGTTTTGTTATAGCCTAGAATGACTTTCCCTCTCTCAGCAACCTTATTTGAATAATAAATAATTTTACAACAGAAATTAGCAACAGTCTTTCTTTTTTAAGCATGTTGTATCCTCCTATTCCCAAAACTACATTTTCAGCAGTTTCTAACCAAACTCAGCTCAATATACAGGTCACTGCTGGTAAATCTCATTGCTAGGTGATGAGCAAGATGCCATTTTTGTAAACCAATCAACAAAAAACTTAAATCAGCTTGTTAGCAAGTTCTCAATCTCTCTTGTTATTTTGTAGATAAAATCCCTCTTGTAAATTTCTAGGGAATGTCAAGGTTTATTTTTCTTGTTTGTATTATGAAACGGCATTTTTTTCCAGATCAATTAGTTCACACTGAACCCTTGTACCAATCATGCTTCATTACGTTGCTTGTAATGCTTATATGCTAACTGGTATAATGAAACTTTCATGAGCAATAAAACTAACTGTGTTTATAATTAAGGCAGAGTGTGTACCTTTCCCAGACTGCCAAAATACTGTCTCCAGGCTTCCGATGGGAGACTTATCATTGGTCTGAGCAGCAGCCCCCAGCTTGTGTTTCCTCTTATCAATTTGCCATGTGTGGGGCAGAACATGATCAGTGCCTTCAGGCAGGACATGCCACGTCCAGGCTACTATGTAAGTGCAAATGCAGTAATGAAAAAAGGAGATATATGACTTGAGTCCTTGACTCCTCTGCCAGGTGAGGAAAAATACAGCGTGAGGGGAGTCAGATCATGTGCTAAGATAAAGGAAGCACCTGTCTTCTTCCACCTCTGATTACTGTTACATACGTACATACAGCACAACTGTATTTTCTGTGCCATGTCCCCTGAAAATGGAAAAACTTCTGCTTTGGCCACATGCCTTAATGCAAGGGAGAGAATTAAAATGGCAGTCAGTCCAAAACATTCAAGTTTTACAGTTCACTGCCCCCTTTCCCCCTCGTTTTTAAGAATCCTATAAAATCCATCCATTAGTGTGTGCAATTGGGGTTCCGTCTGGTCAGCACCTCATTAACAAATTACTCATATGCAAGGAAAACACACCATACAGCTCATGGTCTGCATCACCACTTGCCACCGCATCTGGAGTCCCTTTCAAACAGGACTGCGTGGATGCAGAGAAAAATCGAGTGCAAACCCTCTTATAGAGATCTGCTTCGTTTTGCCCTGTCCCTTCCCTACTACTGTCCTCTGGGAAAGGAAGATGCTCTTTCTTCCCTCTTCTTTCTTGATCAGGAAAGTGCCTATTTTTATCTCTTCCACAACCACCCACAGAGTAGATGATACATTTGCCTTCACTTAGTGTGCAAGTTCCTTCATCCATGTGAGATAGACTGTGGTAACGAAAAACATAGAAATCTAAATACAACTTAACTTTAAGAGCAGTCAAGATATTTAAGGAAAATTTCCTCCTAAGATCTTGATACTTACTATGTAAGTGCAAATAAGGAAAGGGGGCTAATGCAAATGCAGATATCTACTGCTGAACATAAGGCAAAACTCTGAAACCTAATATATTCAAGATATCTTTGACCATGATTTAACATTGCCCTAATAATTAATGCAGGAACATTTGATTTGGTTACAACAATTCTGGCATATATATGTGTGTTCAGACTTCAGAATTCCTGAAAATGTGCAGTCCTTTTGACTTTGTAGGTTTCAAAATTTTGCAATTCATGTCATTAATTTAGCTGTCGAAGTCCAACCGCAGATTTTAAATTGGAAGACGTTGACCTTGATGTCTTTATTTCAGTTTCACCAACTGAAAAGCAGAGATAATAATATTTACCTATCTCAGTGTCGTCTGATTATTAATTGCTCCTTCTGAAGCAGTCTGACTATGGAAACGTCATCCCTTGATGATGCCCTTCTTACAGAGGAAGTTAAAGGACTTTCTTGTTGCTGGATATGCATGAAACAATAAAAAGGAAATCACACTAGACTCATAGGATGTTTCCAAAGAAAATACACCACACGGAAACATCTATTTCCTTTACTGAATCAGTAACAGCCTTCATTTAGAGTTGTAAAGAAAATACAGGCAATGAGAACAGTGCAGGAAGGAGATATTGCCCTCTCCACTTGGTATTACCTGTTAACTAGCACTGTAAATGGGGTCAGAAGGACCCTCCATACTTGCCCTCTATGGCATAACATGCTTTGAACAGGTATAGCTCTTCAGCTTAATACACTGCATCCATATAGAGGAGTATGAATAGTAACAGAATTGAAACCAATGGAACTGCATAGAATTTACCAGAAAAGTCTTGTCAGTGTTATCTACTGAAATACTCCCCTAACTCTTTCTGTAGCAAATTAATGGAAATATATTTTCTTAAATGGAAGAATTCTGATAAAAAGGGATGAAACAGAGTGGGTAGGATATTTAAAATTGCTAAAATAATGATCACATGGGAGGTATGCTTTCTAAAGAGGAATATTTTACAGATAATCTGCCTTCACTTGAGCATCTCCTAGGATGAGTCCCATGATGTTTGTGATTTGTGAAAATCGCATTATGAAAACACCGAGAAACAAGAAAACTACTGGGTGAGATAAGCATCTCTTTATTTTAACCTGTCAGTATGGCAATTTAAATGATTTTAGGAAAATAATAAATAATCTCCTTGAAGAACATTGTATTTCTGCAAAGATTAAAATGAGTATGATCCTCTTAAAGACAAGGAAACCTAATAGATAATACACACAATATGAAAACAGTAATAGCCCCGCAATTACTCTGTGAGTTTCTGAAATGTTTTCAAACCACACACATCTACTCAGGGCACTAATTCTTTAAATCACTTAAATACGTGCACAAAGCCTTTCCTGAATATGGAAGCGCATTTTTCTTTCAATACAAGCCTTTGGTTATTCATATGATTGCATATTCTGGAGAAACACCAGTTAAAACCAGAAAGACCAATTATTTCAGGAAGAGGTGGGAGAGGAAAAACAAGAAATCCCCTGAGCATGATTCACTGCACATAGAGGGAATCACATTTCCAAATATAGGGTCTAATTATTTTGGTACTGTATGAAGAAACAAATACAAACTTTGAAATCCTGTATTAAAGCAGCAAAGTGGACTTGCATCCACATGGCCTTGCTGGAGACCACTTAGTGTCTCAGCATCCTGGTTTATATCTAAGAGTGTAGAAGAAATATGTGGAGGAAAATCCAGTATACTGAATATATTAACTATGTTTGTCCTAAAGTGCTACTTATAATTTTCTGGCCAGCATTCATTATGTTCTGAAAAGAGAAATAGTTTCAAGATGATTGCCATTTGTAGCCCTTGATGGAGCTACATCACATGTATTCAGGATTTCTCTAGTGGTCCCTATTCCTCATTTTCCAGATTATATAGGTATGGATAAGCCATTTAAACCATGAGTCATTTAAAGCATTGAGTAATGCCAAAATAAGACATCTGTATGTTTGACGTTATATTGTACAATGCTCTGCTGGATTTGAGTAGTCTGCAGTTCCATTTCAGCATCTATAAAATGGTTATGACATTCACCTTTTCAGCATGAGGTGAGATATTTTGCTGAAACATGTCATTCAATGCAAGTTATATTCTAAAGCATTCCAAATTCTCACAGGAGAGTGGTATATATTAATAAATTAGGACAGCAACTTCTAGATTTCCCCTTTTATTTCTTTACTTTGTGAAATTATTTCTGTTTCTGTTTTTATATCAATATTTCTCCAGTACTGGATTGCATTAGATAGCATGTCCAACCCTCAGTTTGAATTAGACAAAACTGAAACAGAAAGAGGATTAAAACCATAATATTTCAGATATAGAAACTGGGTCACATATTAAGCCTTTCTCTAGGGTTTGTCAGAAAGATTAAAATTAGAATGAATTTATCACTGACTTCTCTACTGTTTACTGATGTGGGGCAACAGTAAGGATAGATGGACATGTACCTAGGGTGCTTCCATGACTAGAAGTCAAATACCATCAGAACCTCTATCAAATGGTAATGTCCTTAGGTGTCAAATATCCCAGGAGTAGAGAGATGTACCATTATTGTCATTCAGGAGCAAAACGTCGGGGATGAAAAGGCTCAAAGCTCCCACATGCAGGAAATCTGTAGAAGAGAAGTGAACTGATTGGAAGTATCAGGGTAGGCATGCTACGTGCTTTCTCCATATGGAATGGCATCAGCAGGCTTATTCATACCAGCATCAAGCCAGCCTATTTCTGGTTGCATAATTTCTCAATAAAGGAAGAGGAAGAATTTTAGGAAAACGTGAAGCAAATACATGGTTTATCCACTGTATGTGGAAAGTAATTCCTTTAGAGAGGAACAAACTGTTTTGGTATAAACATGACTTATTTATTCTATATATCCACTGAGTGACACATTTTCACACATGTATGTGGGAAGTCCTCTGCTACAATAGAGTGCAACAATAAGATAACAGTTCTCAAATGAATTCACATGCACACTAGTCCAGTCACACCCCACACCACGATGATCTAATAATTATAATCTAGTAATGGAATATGTAAGGGATTATATTCCCTAATAATTTTTATACATGTATTAATTTCGAGTATTGTGTTATTTTTGGTAGAAGATATCAAAATACAGAAAAAGAAAATTAAACACCATTTGAGAAACATTTTTCTCTCCTGCTCTCAGTCTCAATGAAAAAGAAATTCATTGACCATTCAAGACAGGATTGTTTCCATATTATTGCATGGTTGTGTAACATTTTAAGAAATAATACGCAAAGTGAAAAGGAAAAGGAAGTATTTTGAAGGGGTGACTTATAATCCACTCTTCAGAGACAGCAAACCCCCAGACAAAGATTTTCTGCAAAGTTTTGGGTTTCCTCAGTATTTTAATAAGTCAACATCTGGACAATAACAAATTTTCAACAGTTTTTCCCCAAGAAATTCCCTAAGACAGAAATTAAGGGAAATAGGAAAACAAAAGTTCCATACTTGAGAATTATTGAAAAGCCTCAAGGATCTTCACCAACACCATATTCTACAGTAGCATATATTTGAAAACACCTTGAACACCATCCATCTCTTACCTCTTCACTTACACTGGCTCCTCCGTTGTCACTCTTCTACCTACCATGTTCAAAAATATCAAACCACACATAAAAGCAGACTATTGGTATATTTGATGTGCCTTACTAACGCCGCAACTGTTGTTCCTTACAGTCTTGAGGAAATAATTCAACAACAGTTAAGCAACTTCCAGATTTCCTCCAGTGAAGCTAAGCCCCACCAGCTAGTGCTTAGGTGGTAGGTGCACACCTTCCACACGCTCCTTGCTATCAGGGAACTACCCTACCTGATCAGAACTAGCACAATTTACCTTGAGAGACCTACCTGCTACTAACCACTGCTGTCCTCAGGGAGCTCGGCACTGTCGGAGCTTGCAAGGTTTGACCACAAGCTAAGCCAAGATCAGCTAGACACAAGCCAGTGCCTTGAGGAAGTATACTTTTTCTAGAAAGGTCCACACTTTGTATTTCAGTAGAAACAAAATACAGGTTCATATTAAAATCAGAACACCAATTATTTTCAGTCATAGCTAGTAAATGAAATGAAATTAATTAGTATTACATTTTTATACTTACGTCCCTTCATTGTACTAACTGCACAGAGATACCAACGGGCTGGTATTACAGATGCTTTAAACCACATTTAATCTGACTGAGCTGGAAAATACCAGCAAGTGAGAAAACACTAACATTTAGCAAGATGATTGCTACTATTTCTTATTCTTGGGCTCTACTCTCATCATTCAGCTCAAGCCTTTGGTTTCTGGAAAATATATTGCAACTTCCACCCATAGCTCCTTAGCAGATGTTACTTTTTAGATCAAGCAAGATTTCACATCAAATTTTGGCCAGATCATAGGAAAACTGAGGCTTCAACCCTGCTCCTTCCAAAGAACTTTTAAAGTTGGACAGCCCTAGCAAGTTCTGCTGAATCTGTTTGTTCGTAAATCCTTTCCCCACGCCCAACCCCCCCATCCCTCCTAATAGGATAAATATGAAAGCAAACTCTGTCTCTCCTTGGCTCTCTGTAATTGAGAGGAAATGTTTCCTCAGTTGTTTCTTCAAATTAAGTCTTTACCTTGAATGCCTTCTTTACAAGTACCTTGCCAGTAGCACACCAGCTGATGTTTTTTGACTAGGTTAATTGCACTTTGATGCTTCACAGCAGCTAGCCTGATCATCCAAATCAAAAGTACATTATTTGTCATAATAAACATGGGGTTGGATTTATTAGTCTGCTAGCACTGCCAAGAACTCAGCAACTCCAGAAACCAGTTTGCTTACATACGTGCCTAAATATTGTCTTGAGACTAACATCAAGCAGCCAGTTTTTGAAGATGCAACCAGTCTGTCTTGAGGATCACTGCAAGGCTTGCAGGCAGCAATGCTAAAAGTGTATCTCCAGAGATCCAAAAGATGCTGTCAGTAAGAAGCAATACCCCATCTCTTTTAGAACCTTGTTTCCCTCAGTGTCTGTATTTCCTCCATGGATCACCTATTGTGAACCTTGGCACGGACCAGGTTAGCACTGGGGTTATGCTGAATTAGGGGACACCATTAAACCCACTCCCCACCCTGGTCTTTTGGAGGTTTCTGTTCCTCTGTCATATGTGAAGATAGGCAGATTGCTTGAGAGAGGTTTCCTTGTGATCTGAACATTTCCTTTGGTGGTGCTGGTGGAAGTGCCGTGAAAGAGAGGTTCCAGTGTCCACAGCAATGGCATCTGTGCATCTCAAAAATAGTTTTTACAACCTGTTCAACAGAGAGAGGAACTAAGGAAGTGAGATGGCTCTCAAGTTTAATACTGTGGTATTGCTACCACTGCAGGTACTGCCAGGCAAGGATATGCTGCTCCATCCATTCACCTGCTCCCAGCACAAGCCTACAAAGCAATGGGTGAGGAGCCAAATGGCTGCAGAAAAACCTGCCTGATGTACGAGCAAGAGTTTGTAAAACCCATGAAGCACTGAGACTGCTTAAATTGCCAGTTTGTGGGAATACACCAGGAAGGTACCTAAGCAGCTTAAATACCTTACCAACAAATGCTAAACCAGCCTCAGATTCTTGTCTGATAGATTTTTACAGGCAGATAAACTAAGGAAGAGAGAAAAGTATGCTCACAATTTCAAAAGTGAGTGCACAGATGTCAGATGGGTAAAAATAAAACTTAAACAGGCTTCTTGTTATTCAGAAATTTCAGACACCTAACAATTTAAACAACCAAAACTAAACATATTTTATTTAATTTTTGGAAACCATGCTTTTGTTCTGATTAGATTTCATTTTTAAGAATACTGGCAATAACTTTCAGTGTGTTATGATTTGTTTCCTTAGGTTAAATTGTTGAATGTGAGAAGGACACATAATAGTCACTGAGTCTTACTATTTATCTTACTATTGTCTTTACTATTGCACATGAATCTCATTAAATCTCAATCTCAGAATGACTTACAAGCCTTAATGAGGCAAAATGGGGGCATTCCATGCTACAGTCATTCCAAAAATCAATTTCTTCAAGGAAACTTTGTCTGCATAGGGACAGGTGTTATCTGCTCTGGGTATTTTAATTTCCTGCCTTGGTAATTCCCAGCAATAAATTTTGATGGGATACAGATGATGATAATGACTAGTAGTTCTGGGGTATTTGCATTAAGATGATCATGTTTATTTCTTTGCTTTTATTATTAAAGTTTATAAATACCAGCATTTAACTTCAATTATATTAAGTAGGTTTTTTTCTAGATGAAAGGTTTAGGCTCTCCTCTTACAAATGCCATGAAAACAGGTTTTTTTTATATAAATAATCTGAAAGCATTTGCAGTCTTACTCTATGGCCTTTCCTCACATTCTTTTAATTTGATTTACTCATGGAAGCACAAATTGCAGAAACCCTGCTTGTCATGTACAAGCTGTGTCACTGAAAGAACCAAGAAACCAGGCATCATCTGTTTTACATCTATAACCACGCCCAAGCAGAATAGCCTTGATGGGAGCCTCTATGTGACAAGATAAATGGTTGCATCAGCATCTTAAGGAGTCATGCAAGAGTTTATGTCCAATTAGCTGCACCTTTATGTGGCAGCTTATTGTCAAGCTGCACAGAGATTGAATAAGTTGAAATAGTCTCAATAGCAGTTACAAAAGTGAGAAATTCAATAGGAAACACCATGTCTGCTCTGTACCAGCCAGATACCTTGCTTTGAAAGTTCAAGCAATACAGTACCATTCTTTGAGAGAAAAGATGAAAGTGTCAGGCTCAGGTAAGAGAAACCAGTTTTCATCTCTGAGATCCCCACAGAACCACTACAGCTGTGGGAGAAAACAGATTCATTTATCCTCTATTAATAAGATGGTAAGGTAAACTCTGAACACAAAAAAAGGATGACTTTTCAGAATCAAACTTTTTTTCCTGTATTGAAATAAGCATGGTTTCCTTCTAGTTAGAACTGTTTTTTCAGGGTTGGGGGGTTTTGTTGTTGTTGTTGGGGTTTTTTTTTTTGGTTTTTTTTTTGGTGTTTTGTTTTTTTTTTTTTTTTGGTGGGCTTTGGGTATTTTTTTCCTATTCAATGTTATTGGTCCCTGCATCTTTGCTAAAATTCTGTATATTTAAAAAAAAAAATCTGATAAAGTAAACCTTTATTCTTCTGGAATTATTTTATAAGACAGAAACAAAGCATGTGTATTTGATTAATGAGTTCCTACAGATGAGCTGAATCTGCACCCCAAAAAATCTTTCTTACCCTGTAGTTAGAATTATTTTGAGGCTTTTTTTCTGCTATTTGAAGTTACTAGAGCCAAAAGTCTTTCTTGGCCTTTACAGTGAGATCAGGCTGAGAATGACTCAAATGCTCCCTGCCAGATTCAGGGTCTCAAGCAAAAATTAAGTTCTTCCAAAACACACAAGTGCTATTCTAAGAAGTAACATTCTTTTGAGCAGTTCATTGGCCACACCTACTGAGCTGGAAACAAGAAGTCAAATGAATTCACTCCCTGAATGCAAATACTTAAGAAATGAATAGGCAATAAGTGTAAAAAGTGAATCCTATGGAGTGGGCATGCTGCATGTAAAGGCAACTCAGAAGCATTTGATTTGGGAACAGGCGCATACAGCAGTATGGGAGTAAGGGCCTTTCTTTATCCAAGGAAATAATGGGAGACAGATGGCATTAACATGGTAATGTACATCAGCTATGATCTCAGAGGTGTCTGGAGGTGACAGAATAGTTTAATCTCCTTCTTTCCTAGTTTAGCTCCTTTGCAGAAGCAGCCAATCCGGGAGCTATTTAATACTAATTCTGATTACAGATATCCTCCTGATGGGCGCTGGGATAACCCCACCAGTTAGGAATCGGCAAGAAGCTGCTGAGCTTTGTATTACCCATCATGTCTGGTTTACACAATGTTTTCTTGAAAGACTGTAAACAATTGTAAACAATTACTATTAGGACTGTTACATTTTATTTTTCATTCAAACGTTCTTTTAGTGTAAAAAGCATGGATCATACACTGCCTCACCTCGTGCAAAAATACCAGCTTTTTTCTCTCCCGTCCATCAGACAGGGACTCAGTCCCTAGACATTCACCTGCTGAAGGATTTCAGATACATGAGGTTCACTTAAAGTGCTGTTGAAGAAAGCAAATATCCTATCTTGTTGGCCAAAGGGCTCCTCCCCAGTGTTTCCTTGCCAGAAAGCAGCGTTATTCCATGGCATTTGAAATGGAGGAGAAATTTTAGAGGAACTGTGACAAAGCAGGAGCTCAGTTTATAGATGCATTATTCCTTGCAATCTAATCTCCAAATGCCTTCCATAAAAATTAAGTGCCTGACATCTCTACAGTTGGTAAACTGTCAGGGCCGATTTAATTACTTGCTTTTAAAGCTCTGCTTCAAAACACGGGAATTCTGTGCGATCGTTCTCCTTAGTTTCAGTATTTATTTCAAAAGAAGGATTCCACGCAGGCTAGTTGTATTCCTGAAAAGTTTTCGCGCACATCGCTGTCATCGCGACTCTCGGGATCACGCTGAAGGACCAGCGGCAGCCGCTGCCTCTCCCGCCGTCCCCAGTCCCTGCCTCTCCCACCCGTGGGTGGGCTCCCCGCGGGCCACCTCTCGGCGCAGCCCCCGCCGAGCAGCGCAGCTCGCCGCTGGACTGAGTATGAGGAGCCCAGGGGTGCTCAGGACGTGCCGGTCCCCCCACCTGCGGCTGCAGCCCCTGCGCCCGCAAGCAGCAGCCGCCCGCTCCCCCCGCACACCGCCCCGACACCGCGCCCCTGCCGCTCCGCCCGAGCCCCAATCTCCTCACTGCGATGCTGAGCGGATTACGGGCCGGCACTTCGACAACTGCCTGCGCTCCCCAGAGCCGCCCTGCCTGCCGCAGCCTCTCCCCGCTCTCCGCGGCGGCGGCAGCTCCCCCGG
>VYXB01006061.1:811001-889768 GCA_013397135.1 Pachyramphus minor
GGGAGCAGCTGCCCGGGGAGCGGGTCTGCCCCGCGCCGGCGGCGGCGAAGGAGATGCGCGGCGCCGAGGCGGAGAGCAGCCCCGAACAGGGCACGGAAGGGGCTGCCGCCGAGGGGCCGGGCGAGGAGGAGGAGGAGGAGGAGGACTGCGAGGAGTACGAGGACTTCTCCGAGCTGCCCGACACTTGCAGCATCGCCTCGGACGACTCCTTCTACCCGCCGCTGGGGCTGGATGACGACGACGAGGACACCTGGTCGCAGGACGGGGACGAGCGCGACAGCCCCGAGGTGCTCAGCCTCTTCCGAGCCTGCTGCACCAACAACAGCATCGTGCTGAAGGCGCTCATCCGCCAAGGCCCCGGGGAGGAGGAGGTGCGGGAGGCCGACCGCAACCGCCGGGTAAGCATCCCGCGCCGGGAGCCGCGGGGAGAGCGGCTCGGATGTCGCGCCGCCTCCGCCCCGCACCGTGGAGCAGAGTCGGAGGGGAGGGGGGCGGGGGCAGCCGTGCGTGTGTTGGGTGACACCCCTCTCTTTCGCTGGTGTGCTGCTCTGCAGCCCCGTGGGGCACAGGACCCCTAGCAGCGAGGAGCAAAGAAGGGCGTGAAGCTTCGCCTTGCTAGGCATGACTTTCCACCTTTGGCTAAGGAAGGTCCAATTTATGGGATGAGAGAAAGGCTGAGGTTCGAGTTTTCCCGCGTTCAGTTTTGAATCGGGTTTTGTTTTCCCACAGTTTATCGGGGACTGCAAGTGGTGCTGATGGTTGTGTTCAGCATCGTTAAACATTCCTCTTTTCTGGATGTCCGTATGGGTTGTCCATCCGGGTTGTCCACCCCCTGCAGTACTTCAGATTGTTCACCTTGATAATTTGAATAAATGATAGAAGTTCGTGGGTTTACTTTTTTTTTTTTTAAGCTTTCTCTCCCCCAAAAATGTAAGCTTGCTCCTGGTTCCTAGAATGCCAAGCAGGTCTTGGGGTATTCCTGTGCTAAAATCATAATTTGTGATGTTCTCCTGGTATGTATTTTGTTGCTGATAAACTGTTTTTGGAGTTTGTGTCAGCATAAGGTTTGTGGTTCAGTTTTTACCTGTTACTTAGTTACTTGCAAGGACAGAAGTGTACTTCCCTAAATCAGAAGATGAAAACTTGGGAAAGATGTCCTGGGTAATGTGTAAGTGGGACATTTGAACAGCAGTAATGAAGATTAACAACAGCAATTCCTTTCACTACTATCACTACAGTTTGTATTAAAATTAAGAATTTGTTACTTTTAGTTTGGATAAACAATCTGCAAAAACATTTCTGTGACTAGTCTGTGACAGGAATGCTTTGAAAGAAAGCCTGTGTTATTTTAATTGGGCAAGTGACCTGCACATTCTAACAACGTAAGTGGTCTTTACTTCAAAATGAATGCCATAATTTGGTTTTGGTGCTGTTTGAAGAAGGGCTTTTCTTGCATCTTATATGTATGCACTTTTAAGATTTTTTTCTACAAATACCTTTATTTCCTCTCCAAAAGATTGGTTTTAGTACAGATTTTTAGTGATCTCTTTACTGTACATTTCCGAAAAAGATCTGAGTGAGCAGCAGCCTATGGCATGAGGGTGGGAATGAGCAACACAGGGTAGAAATAATTTAACTCAACTCTTCTGTCCAGGTCAAGATATGGTGCGGTTGTGCATGTTGGTAACACATGAGATCCAAATATTCCTTACTGGAGATTTTGAAGATCCTGCAGATATACATATATATACAGATATATCCTGTATATTAGTTCTGTGCCTGAGCTGGAGCCCAAACCCAGCCCTGACATTTTGTGGGGGTTTGGGCTCTGTCTGCTGCTGAGGTCCACTGATTCAGTATGTCTCAAGTGTGTGGTAATGCAGGAGGTTTGGCCCCACCATACCTATGGCATCAAAGACCAAGTGCCCCGGAGCTGTCCTCTCTGAAAAGGTGGCCTTCCCATCCAACAGAGGGTAAGCAGCTGTCTGTGAAGCTGCAGGGATCCCCCCACCTCAGGACTGGGGTCCTGTAGAGGTGAGTCAAGGGGTATGGAAAAGTTAGCGTAGGCATCAACCCATCATCCTGCAGCAACTCCTTTAGCACAGGTGATCAGATCAGGGTTGTGAAAACAGTGAATTTACCTATCTGGACAGCCCCTCCCTTCACCATCCCCCTTCCCAAAAAAGAAGTTGCTCTTTCTCTCTCCAGCCTCACAGGAAGGAAACAAAATTGTAGCTTGAATCCAAAAAGAAAGTTTCTCCTCTCTGTTCATACTGTAAAAAAATATAATTTACTCAGACAAATAATCCATTTGACCTGCAATTAAACATTGACATCAAATTCTATTTTCTCCATTCTTTATGAAAACAAAGTAAAAGAAATTCAGCAACTACTGAAACTTTATGAATGATGTGGGAGACATGAGTTCAGTTTCTTTCTCTGCCTCCCTCGCAGAAGTGCCCTAATCACAGCAGTTCAGAGCAGGATAGTCTGTCTTTTCCAGACAGATGTGAATGGGATGGGAGAAACCTTTTGACCAGGAAATTGAAACTTCAGGTGTGAAACTTCCCCTCAGGACATCTGGGAAATTCTCATTATTTTGCAAAGGAAAACCACCTTTTTTAAGAGAACTTAACCTGAGAAAAGGTAAGTTTTGCTCAAGTCTTTTATTGCCCTTTCTGTGGATTTTTTGTAGCTCTTGAATTTGAATATAAAGTCATTGGACATTATCCATAAACAAAACAATTTTGCTGCCACAAAGTAACAGAACAAGTTACATGCTACCACGTGCATGATACCAGTCATGCTAATGAATTATTTTGTTTGCTGAAACTTTACTGTTGGTTTTCAGCATCTTCTTTCACCGGGATAATGTTTGTTTACAATGCTATCTTGCATGCTTTTGTTGGAAAGCTTTTTTTTTTTACCCTGTGAACAAACAAGCTGAACTTCGGTTTGTTCCAAGTTTTTGGTTTTTTTTCTGTGAAGCAGGAGAGAGAAGGAAGAACTGGCAGAATCTCCTGCCAGGCACGAGTTTTCATTAAATTCACCTTCCTGCAGTAAACCAGACTCCTCAACATCTGATTTATTAGTCACCACATGTAGCCTGAAGATCTGTACCTTCCCTGTCTCGTTTTCATTACTGTCAAGACAGTAACAGTTTATATATCATTGTCTGCAGAGGACCCCCAAAGGGCTGATCCCGTGATTTTCCCTTGTGCTGCTGTCTGTATATGGAATCCTGAAAGACTGGTTTGGTACTGCTGATTTCCTCTCCTTGCCCAAGCTAATACTGAAATATTTGGAAAATAACTATGGCATAATAATACACTAATTGTACATCATGCAGGGTGGCTTCTCATTCATTAGTGTTTATGCATTTACCTGCCTCAAGCTAGCACTACAAGAGGGATTTGAAAATGTATGTGGGAAAATAAAACCATGGTTCTGATGAAATTTCCTGGACTGACTGAGACTATTGTGTCATCTGGATAATGGTGCTACTTTTTACCATGTTGCATGGAAGTGCCTTCTGCCTCCTCACTACCCACATTTCTAGAATTTCAGATATTTGCGTCTCATAATTTTAACATCATTTAATATCAAATTTTGCCTGGTGATCAGGGTTATAAATATACTCAGAAAAACAGAGTTTCAAAATCTGGTGTTACCTAGCTGCAGAATGCAAGCAAATTTAGAAATTTGCCATGACAATAGCAAAGGCATTAAGAGATGGGGGAGAGAAAGAAAAGAAGATAAAGAACATTCCCTTGCCAGATTGAAAATAGTCACTGCAGCTAATCCACAGAAAGGTTTTGTGTTAACCTTCCATGTGGTATAGCCTGTGTTAGTAGATATTCTGTAAGTCTGTGTTTTAGAGGTGATCTAGGTGTAAGAATAGTCTGTTGTAGTCTTTTTCAGCTTTTTGGTTTTTATGTCATTGTTCAATGAGTTTTTTGTCCACTCCCATAGGTAACTATGGAGATGATTATGGAAATGTTTCTCTGAATGCAACCTAGGCTTGTTTGTGCACTGCACACTGTGAATGTGTGTTTGGGAATGGCATCACTCATCCAGATTCCTTACTGGATCTGTGATAGTATCCGAGGATCAGACATGTCATGTTGGTCTTTTTGCCCTATGCTGCAAACTGCTCCTCAGCAGGACAAAGTAGCCTGCTGGCTTTGAACTACCACAACAAACTTCTTCAGGCAACTGAGCCAAGTTATGGAGTGTTATCCTTCCGAGTTTTCCACAGAGAGATGCACAGTGAATCCTCCATGGAGCTGACTCCTGAATTTGTCTTTGCCAAAGGGCTGGGCTTGTGAAACTGCAACTGGTTGTGAAGGACAGGGAGGTACTGTTTCAGCTCCCGCTTTCTGGATGAGGGAACACTGTGCCAGATAATGCTTTTCTAGGAAGTCATGTATCACAAAGAAGTGCCAGAGCCTGTGTAACACTTCATTAACCTGTTTTGTTATTTTTATTATCTTCACAGTGCTAACTTGTAAAAATAAAAAATGAGGAGTCCAGAATTTTGTGGTGAGGGATGAAGAAGTCCCTGTCACATGTTGCTTTTCAGTTGTGCTGGCATGTAGCGTAAGTTATCTCATGTCAGAAAAAGGATTTGAAGAACATTATCTGCTACAGTGCTGGGAATATTTTTTTTAATTATTATTTTTGTAGACATTTTCAGTTCCTTCTTATTATCTTACACAAGGTATTCTTATGGGAACAATTATATTGAAACTTAACATCAAGACTTTTAACTATGAAAGGGAATTTTTTAGGGTAAAAGTACTTTTAAAAAGACCCTAACAGCAAAAGCAATCTAATTTAAATCCTTCAAAAAGTACAGAAATACCCAAATACAGTAAAAAATACCCCTGGAAATACATGTTTGTGCTTAAAAGGAGGTAAGCAAGTAAAGCAAGGAATAGAAGGTGCCAAAATACAGAAGGTGCTCAAAACAAATTGGGAACTCTTCAAATACAGTAATTACAGCTCAAGGGAAGCCATCAGAATGGAGTAGATAGAGCGTGGAAAATATGAAGTCAGCTGTCTAAGAGGGAATTTAGTGAGCTAACCAGCTAGGCCAGATTGATACAAGTAGGCGCTTGGAGGCATTATCAGAAGAGCGTGGGCAGGTTACCTGTCTGCTTGCCCTTGCCTGCATTCATCTGGAGCGTAAGGCAAGTAATGCCTTTGTAAACCTGGCACAAGCAGATATCCTTTAAAATAGCTTAACTGAAGAAAAAGTATATGCTTGGAACACAAATTCTGTGGAGTAAAGAGAACAGTTAGTAAGGACCATGAGTGTGCGCAGAAAGAATGGAAATGCAGGTCTTTAGCAGACTGCTGGAAATGCATGGCCAGACCTGATGCATTCTCCATGGAGTTGACAGGTAGTAAGATAAAATTTGTACTTAGTGTCAAAAGCAGCATCAGCTAATAGATCTCTTATTGAAATAGATAGATACAAATTTAAAGGCCACACGAGAAAGCTGTGCAAGTTTAATCTCGTTTCAAGTGATGCAACTTTTAGAGAAACCAGATGAAGAGTAGTTTCCTTGAAGAATATTGACAAATTGCTTAATGCAAAGTATATGGAACAGGAGGGATGTTTTCAGTTTGATAGTAGCACAGAAGTAAAGGTCATATCAACCTTCAGTTCTAGTTTAAGCATTGTTTCATGTTGGTGTCTTAAATCAAGTAGGTGGATGTGCAGAGCTCCTCAGAGGTGCAGGGATGATCCTGGCTACCCAGGTACAGGTTGAGTCCAGATGTTAAAAAATATAGGTACTTTTCAAATGTACTGGTAGTCTAACAAGACTGGTTGTGTGGGAAATCTGTCATCAGTAATTATGACAGATATATAATGGTGTTTTTAACATAACATGTGACCTTGAGTTGCCTTACTGCCTTTTTCTAGGAGAATATTTAAGCTTTATTTCACAGCGCACAAAGTGACACTGCTAATTCCTTCATCCCATTAGGAAATAAAAATTTATATTCTCATTAAGGAATACTCAGAAAGGAATTAATTGACGACTAATTTCCTCCTATAAAGGTTCCCAAGATTCCTCGATAAATTTTCAGGGAAATTTTATTGAGGAATCTTAGGAAGTTAAAACAGATAGCTCTGCTACTAACCATTTGAATTGTTCTGAAAAAGTGGGTCCTGTTTAGTTTCAGTAACCCGTAGGAGCTACTGGGCTTTAAGTATGCCGAGAAAGGGATCCAAAAGCCCCTAAATTCCTAAATTCTTTGGCTCCAATCTAAGAATTTACCAGTAAGGCAGCATCTGTACTTCATCTATCAAGACTTTAGGTTTCAAGTCCAGAGCTCTGAGGAAAAAGAAGAAATGTTCCCATCTCAGGCACGGGGTTTAAAGCTGCCTGCTAAGAAGTATCACAGGAGCAGTGATTCCAGGTTCCAGCTGCGAGGGACAGCAGGTCTCCAGTGCCACGTCTTCCAGCATCAAGAAGAGCCTAACTCTCACATGCTTTGTTCCTGCTGGTGCTGGAAGCAGTGGTGTGGGCTGTGGCTCTTGGAGGCTCAGAGTCAATGCTGACAGATGGAAAGGCAGGAATGGAGATGCTCAGCCCCTCATCAGGGAGTACCCTTTTCAAAGGTGCGAGACTTGCTTGTTTTTCACTCAGTCTGAGTCACTTGTTACTGGGTTTAAAGGGACATTTCAAAAAGGGTTTTGAAAGAGGAATTAATGTTCACTTTTGCATGCAGTACAGAGAACACTTGTCATCTTACTAATTGTAGTCACACAGTCTTGTGTGTGCGCTTGGGAATATAAACTGTGAAAATAAGTAAAGTCAAATGTTGAACAATGAGTACAAGTAATCAGAATATCTATTTGGATCTATCCAGACATTTCAGCAGGTACTGTTATGTTCAAAATCTGTTCCATTATTCAAGAAGAGAGAGATTGAAAGATTAAAAAAGCAAAGCCTTATTACACATTTTGGAAAAGATTACTGTGTAACAGAGACCCACAAAAATCGGCTGTTTTACTGTAATACTGCTGCCTGTTGGTCTTACTTCACAGAGGAGAATGATAGTGAGACTGAGTAATAACTCTCGTATGACTTTACAGGTGTTGGTTGCTTCCTGCCAGGTGAGCCTAATGTGCATCAGGTTTATTTTAAATTACATTTCATTAAAACACATATTTCTTCTTCTAAAGTGAAGCAATATATGATCACCAACTAAAATTCACAATTAATTCTGAAATATAGATAGATTTGGAAGGTGTAAGCAGCCTTGTAGAAAATCTTGCTAGATGAGCATGGAGTGTGTGAGTGCATTGCCAGAGGAAACCACGTCCAGCTACTCAAGAGTTAACCTCTCTGCTGTGGATCAATGATGACCAAATAGGGCGTGCTTGGCCCAGGTTTTCTCTCAATCCCAAGTGTTTTTCCTAATTTATCATTGATTTTTAGGCTTTTCAGTTCAAAATGCCCAAACTAGCATCATTTGTTGTGTTACGGTTTTGGAAATCACACTGCTACTAAAGTTGGTATAATAGTTATTTAACTTGGTATAATTGCTATTTGTTTGAGTCTTATTTCAGATGTGAGAAGATAGCTTCCAAGTAGGATGACATAGATCATAGGATGCTCCATTTTTTCCAAAAATTGGTATTTTTCTAATTAATTTTCTTACCTTTTCCAGTTCTTATACTTTGTTTATACAAGTTATTTGTTTTGGGGTTTTTTTAGCAATTGACAGTATATTGCCTACTAACAGTTCTCCTGAATATTCTTTCTGTATTGTCTGTTATTGTACTGTGAAATTAAGTTTATCTTTTGTGACTGAGGTAGAGTTGCACTAAAAACTAGTGGTAGCTGCTGGTAGATTTTTTTAATTAGAAAAGAAAATCTCTGGAGAATGTAAAAGCAATGAAGAACTCCCACAAGCTTTATCAGAGACAGGAGTTCACCTTTAATGTTTTAATAAATAAAATTTCTCTCAAAAGGTTACTCTTTTAAAATATTTAAAATGTTATGCCACATAGGTTTCAGTGTATCCATTTCTAAGGGTTCTTTAGTTAAATACAAAAATGGAAACTCTCCAACCTTGGCTAAATATAATCTTTTAGCATACTCAGTGTGTCACAATAAGAAATTATCAAGTACCATAAGAAGAGGATGGTTGTCACAGAGTCTGTGGTTGCACATCTGTCAGTGAATTAGCAATTCAAATTTTATCCACTGTGGGAAAAACCCACTATGTGGAAATAGTTCCCATTTTTCAATTCTATTATTTTCTATTATGTCTGTTAAATTCCACAGGGAGCAATTTAAAAGCAAGCTGATGCAAAACGGGAATGACTCACCATCGGGCTTTTGCTGCTTCACACGTTTCGGATGTATAAAGTTCCGAGCCTGATCCGGTAATACCCTCTTGCATATGAGGGTCTGGAGGTTTTTTTTGGTCTTTTGCCTCTTTGCCTCTCAGTGCATGAGTCCTTGTTTTTGGGTCAGCCTGTGTGTAGACAGATCAATTGCTGGTGACAAGAGATGCTGCCAGCCGCCACCCCGCCTCAGAACTGGGCCCTCCGGGAAGTTTTGAAGTTTCATTTCTATTGCTATGGAGGAGAGGCCTATGCATAAGCCATTGTTACTAGTTTTCTGATGTGGAAAAGTGGCAGATAATGGAATATATTCAATCTGTTCATAAAAACAGCCTTTCAGTGTTCGGCTTTTTTTTCCTCCCCCTTTTATTTGACTTTTTTTTTTTTCTTCTTTCTTCTTTACAAAACTTAGGTGTCTTGCTATTTGTAGCTAATGGTAAGAAGACTCAGCTCACCTGTTTGCCATTTGGTTGGGAAATACAGGAAAGTTAGCCATAATACAGGAAATGTAGTCATAAGTGTTTTTAGGGGTGGAAAGGGAAGAAGAAAGGGCAAGACTTTCTTTGAAAGGTGGTACAGTACTTCCGTGTATCTGCAAGTATGACATGGGTTTGATAAAGGTTTTAAGAGAAGGAAGTGTTAAAGGTTAGCTCCATAAAGGAATTAATTTAAATATTTTTCTTTTTACAGAGAAAGATTTTCTATAAAGAGCATGAAATAGGAATAGCTTGTTAGACAAAGAGGATAGGATAACCAGTATTGGCCAGTTCTGGAAAATGAAATACCACAAATATTAATGAGATCTTAGTGTTTAGACTTGCAGAGCCCTTCTAAGCTCAGAAAAAAAAAAAAACCAAAACCCAACAAAAAACAAACAAACCAACCCAACCAACAAACATGGTAGAGGAGTTTTCTGGTTACACTGAGACAAGCTGTACCAAATAGTAAATGCCTAGATGTATGGAGAAACAACAGCTGGAGGAAACCTACATCTGGGAAGTGACAGCTGATTTTCCTTGCTGTGCTGCAGGCACTTTGCAGGCACACCTCTGTGTTAGGTAAGCCCTGTTGGCAAAGAAAGTTGGGCAGCATAACCATGTCAGAGACACTGCTCTGCCATGCTACTTCAGCAGAGCTCCTCATGTAGAATTGCCAGCCTGGAATTAAACACACAATGTTACTGGAGGGCAACCTGGTGGTGAGTGAAACCATTTGCCATTTCGTGGGCGACAGGGAAGGAAAACAATTTCAAGGTCCCTGGGAATGGAGTGAAAGCATCTTCCTTCTAAGTCAGGGACAGGTGCAATCCCCCAGGTAAAAACTGTCCCACAGCCTGCAAGCAGTGTCTGTGCAGAAGGGCTGTGGTGGCTCTGGGATGCCCCATTAACCTCCTGCTAGCACCAGTCAGTGGGATGGAAACCATGCTGTGTCCTGCTGTCATTTATGTAGGGTAGGACTGAATCTTCCTTGCCACCTATTTATGGTTGTGCTTTCTTTTGTTTTACTTCACTGATGCTGCGCCATCTGTGGGCATTTTGCAGTCCAGAGAATTCTTGCTCTTGTAAGGGTGCAACAGGGATGCGCCATCAGTGAAGATACCCATGAGCAGAACTACCTGTGGAATAGGAACTTGAACTGAGTACTAGGTACATGATAATGTTGTTAGTACCTTACTTGAATTAAAATAACGTGTAGGCAGTTTGTTGAAGTCAGATGTTTCAGTGCATTTGCAATACTTATCTTCATAAAACTTCCCATGAAGTGCATGGAAAACTCCATGCTAAGCAAGATAATTAAATGTGACAGACAAGAGCTGCCTCAACAAATTACAACTGTGGCAATAAATTTAGTTGCCTGAAGAGTTTGAAAAATTTGCATTTGAATTTTAAAAATATAATGAGATATATAGTCCCTTCCCACTATGCATTACCTCCCAATCATCCTGTTAGTGATACATGAAGCAAACACTGAAATATTTAATGGTCAAGTTAGACATTTTAGAAGCAGTGAGCTTCTAAAACTCCTGAAAGCAGATTGTGGTAAGGTGAGGGTCAGCCTTTTCTCCCAGATAACAAGTGATAGGACAAGGGAAAATGGCATTAATGGTGAATTAACAGGTTGTTCAGGGAAGCGGTGTGGTCACCACAGGTGTATCCCTGGAAATGCTACAAAAATGAGTAGACGTGGCACTTTGCGATACAGTTTAGTGAACATGGTGGCATTTGGTTGAAGATTTGATTTGGTCATCTTGGAGGTCTTTTCCAATCATAATGATTCTCTGATTCCAATATCAGCAACCTAGAACAAAAAAAAAAAAAGAAAAAAAAAAAAGAAAGAGCAATGGTGAATAAATGTCAGCAAATCTTTTAAAATTAGTCACTCAAATTATTTTCTTCTAAGGTGCGAGATTATGAAATGTCTTTCACTTGGAATTGCTGTTTTTTCTTTCTTTGGGCATTTTAGTTTGACCTGATTTTTGCTTATTACAGTCAACACAGCTGATTTACAAGCAAAGGCTCCATTCACAGATGGGTGCAGACAGAGCTGAGGTATTCAGGAATACATCCATGGAATTGTTACTGTGCATTTCACAGATCACTTATCATCCTCTTGGAATCTGAGTTCAAACCCAAAGGTTTCGAATAAGGTGATACTGTTCCCCAGTGCTTCTCATATCTCAGGTCAAAGACTGTTATCTGCTGTCATTGAAACTATGAAATCCCCCAGCCATCAGGTGTCAGCAAAAAGTACTGTGATCTTCCTTTGGAGCTTTGGTACCTGATACTAGATCAGTAGGAACTACCCTCCTGTGGTACGTATATAGACAGTAACCATGTGGCAAAACAGGTTAACCTCGCCAAAAATGTCATAAATATGTGTGACCCAGCGATAAATAGCACAGAGAGGAAGGATTTTAAAAACACAGGATCTCCTTTAGAGTTGGTGGAAAGAACAGGTGACTCCAGTGCATGTTGTGGCAGCAGAGTGAGATGAGGGCTGCTGGCTTTAAGCTGGATGGCTGAGAGTAACACAGCCAGTGTGTTTGAGGACTTCAGCATCTAGTTCTCTATACTGCCATTATTCTTTGGACAAGTTGGGCATGCAGAAGAGTACAGTTCACAATCCTGTAATGCTATCGTACTCTCATTCACCTGTCAATCTGCGGAGTTTGAAAATGTAGGTCAAATATTTCCAAATTCATGTTTTGATAATTTATAAATGGTAAGAGTAAATTAATTGTTTGACAATTTTAGAAAAAATAATAACCAGTGCTGATGTTTCTGTAACACAAAATAGTAATTGTAGCTGCAGTTGTGAGTTTAATGTGTGTATTGGACCTTCTTTTGTGTTTACACCTTGCCATCCACGAAACACATTTCTCTGGGGAGGAGGTTTTTAAAATAGTGCTTAGTTACTCAGTTTAGATTTTGAGTGCTTGTCTAAAAAAACCATATTTTCCTCTTTCTCATGTAAATTCGATTTCTAATACAGCAATTGCAGCAGTTCTGGTTTATTACTAAATTGTTAGTGTGCATTGTAACGGAAATAGCAAAGCCTATAGAATTCAGCAACTTATCAGTCAAAGAGGAAAGAGCCAGTGAGCATCGTTTATGTAATATAAACTCTAATAAAAACATTGGAATACTATCATCATTGCTTTCACAAACTTGCTTCTCTTCCTTCCCAGAGCTGTCTCTGATTGTTTCCTTTCAGATTTCAAAGTCCTCAGGGAGTGCATCTGGAATTACTCTACCTCATTATTGGTGGTACTGCAGTCACAATATCATTCGACGTTATATGATTTTGAAGCCTACCTGTGTTGGCTGAGCTTTAAGATTATTGCTGCAAAGCAATATCAGTCAGTATAATCACCTTATTTACAGAAATTCTACTGTGCCAATATCCAATGTGAGATTTACAAATATTAAGGGAGAGAAGGGGATTTTTTGATCCTAATGTTAGTTAATTTTGACAAGCCTTAATTTTGGATATTTGGTATAGTTTGTTTCTTTTCAGAAGTGGATCAAAGGAGGTGGACTCTGAGGGTAACGGGAAACAGCCTGCCCATAATTACAGAATTCTAAAATAAGAAACTGCAGCATTTGGTTAGTCATTGTAAATCTTGTAAATATATATGTTAGCTTCCACTCCTCATAAAGAAAAGAAAAGAAAAGTGAAAAACCGTATCTTCTGAGATCATGAGAAATATGAACTTGTTAAGTGGAAGGTGACCATATTTGTCCATAGTTTTTTGGTGTCCATTTCTTTTAATTTCTGTAAAATTTTGCCTTTCTCATCAATGTGAGTAAAGGAAAATTTCAACAGACCTTCCTGTTTCTTTTACTACACTGCAACTTTTCCACACAGACGTAAGTCAACTTAATTCCTATTGAATTAAAAATAAAAGCCAGTGGAAACTGGCAACTTCACAGCCCATCTCCAGATCAAGGTGTTTTGAAAGAGTGATGAAAATTTTGGCAGTAGTGATAGGGGAAACCAGGAATTACTAAGAAAATTGATTTTATATACTCTGAAAAGATTTTAAATCTCTCTAAGCTTATGGGAGTTTTTGTCCTTTAAACAAATACTTAGGTCAGAGATATATGATGGGAAAGGCATGTACTGATGAGGTTCCTCATACCACAATTTAATACAAATGCAAATATGTGGAAAGTAAAATGCTATTAAATCAGCAATTTTCAAATCTGTGTGTAAAAGCTATTTTCCTTGTACCTGACCTTAAAAAGAGAAGGAAATTATAAGTTGTTAGTCTTCCAGTAGAGCCGAGACCTTGATTATTTCCTCCCTGTACTTTCTAATATCCAGCTGAGTAGGATAAGTTAGCACACATTTTGTCAGGGACACACACCCCCCCCACTCCTGACTCAGAAATAAAAAGGATCATAATCTGAAAAAGAGTCTCTGATATCAAGGTACACATGTTCTTCAATTTACTGCTACTGTACGAGACATTCCCTTTGTGCAGCTGACGCAAATTCATCTGACAACTATCTTCTAACTGAGGCATAGAAGGGGTTTTTGGCTATCATTGGGTAGAACTGAGCACAGTCTGGTGGGCTTCAGTCACAAGTAGAATACTCTCTGTGAAATAAAGGGCTCAGTGACTTTGAAGTCTACATAGTTAGAATATTACTTTTTACCTTTTCAGAACTGAGAGTATTTGTTGTACATTTCTTTGGCAAAAATCAAGTTGAGAGTCAGATCTAGGAAACAAGGCATTCAGCACTGGGTGATAAAATGCACATTAGAGGAATTTAAAAAATGCAGAACCGAGGGTACAGCCCTCAGTACTTTTGCTTCTAGAGATCACAGCTGAAGAAATAGCTCCTCTGTGGATTTGGTGGTAATGAAGGACAAGTGTGGTGAAGGACAAGTGAAGTGAAGTGTGGTGGTGTCAGAGGCTCTGCAGAACAGTAAAGACCCACTCCTGAGCCTGTGTCCATCCACAGGGCAAGACAAGGCATGCATTGGCAGTAAGTTATGCTGCTGGTGTGCCTTACAAGCTCTTTTGCTGGGCTGTTGCTGTTAGAGGGCTCCATCTCAGCAAACAGGCTGGCAAGCTGAGGCTCAGTGGAGAGCTCTGAGTGGAGGTTTAATGCTGCTGACCATACACAGATGGATTTAAGGATGCTCTAAAAGTGTGTTGCTGAAGGAGGACAGCTAGTGCTCCACATACTCAGTTATGAAACAGAAAGAAGTGCCAAGAAAAAATAAATGTAGGCAAAATGTTTACCATTTAGCAATTTAATTGTTTAATATTTAACCTTTAATCAAATCCAGAAATGCCAATCTTCTGGTTTTGCCTCAGTCTCCTGTAAAACTGCTTGATTTTTCCATGAGCGTGGCTTGTAAGTGACTGCTAAATGGACAAGGACTAACTTTAGAAAAATGACTGTTACTTTTATGGGTTGGAAATGTCATGTTTTTTGCTCAGTGTAATGTATGTAATTGGGCTGCGCAGCTGAAAATTTACGTTAAGAATGTCATACATTGCTAGGAACAAAACACCAAACTTATAATAGGATATTTAGTTACACTAGCCAGTACTATCTTATTTTTAAAAGTAGAAATATTTTATTCTAATTATTCCTATTTACTGCCAACCACCCTATGCTTATCCAATGGTTGAGGAGATTCCTTCTCGATCATGCTCTTTATCACTATGAAATAGAAAAGTTGCAATATTTCTTCAAAACAAGTGTGATTCTTTGTTCTCATCTTCTGGAAAATTCCATTGATTTGGAGTTGGGCACCACAGAAAGGAAGAAAATTGTGTTTACAAATCACCTCTATACTATTTTAATGGACAGGTCTCTCTAAGCAACCAAATCCCATTTCTACCAAGGCTTTCATTTACCATACAGGAATCTCTGCAGTTGTTGGTGTACCTTTGTTTATACCTTTAGTAGAAACACACTTCAGTCCTGAGCTTGCCAACCTGTTTGCTTAGATGGAGCTCCCTAACAGTGTTGAGGTCAGCCACGGCAGTTTGTGTGGCCTAGTGCCATACTGAGCTGATGGGAAGTATCTTCCTGTAACAGAAAATCTTGGAAAGCAGCACAGACTGCTCATGGATGTGCAGGCCCATTCACTAATTCCTAATTTTTTCAAGACATGAATAGTATGGCTGCAGATAAATGCTTGGCTGCATGAAAGTGCCAGTCCATAACAGCTGTGATGTTTGGCCAGCACTGTATGCAATAGTCTTCTTGTGAGAAGTAAAAGCTGTCACAAAGTGAGGTGGAACCAGTCAGGTAGACAATATTTTTCTGTATTTCTGTAGCCTTTTATTCTATATAAAAGGTAAAGGTATTCATTTGCGATCTGGAGAAATTGGAAAGGTTTTGGGATTAATTTTAGTTTCCAACTGTATACTGAAAATTCCCTTTAAACCAGCTATCCTTTTTTTCTTATATTTTTTTTTCTCCAGTGGCCTGGAGCATCATTCAAAGGTCCCTTAGCGTGTTCAGATACTGTTCTCATTACTGAGCTGCTATCAACAAAAATGCCATCCTACAGTCAAGCAATGTCTTGACATATCCAAAGACTTTGTTGCAATTCATCTATTGTGGAGCAGAGAGATGTGTCAAGCTCACCACAAACAGCTCTGAAAAACTTCCATCAGATGTGTTTGATACATGCTGCTTTTTTTGTAGCATGTTTCTTTTCAGCAGAAGCTGTTCTTCTGTGAAAAAACCTGAGGTTTAAATGTCTGCCATATCTTTCATAGGTGTAGGTCCCTAAATTTAAAAGTAGATTGTTTATTTGAATTCTTGGACTTCTGACTTAATAATAGCTGTTTTACAGTTTATTCAAATATTCTCCAATTTTCTGAGGTAGTGGAGTAGAAGAACTGTTTCTAGATTGTTTGGCTGAAACTGTTTTGTAAAGTGTATGTACTGTATTAATGATTTAGCAGTTTTTACAAAGACAGGTGGTATCTAGAAATTCCAAGTACTTGAATATAAATTTGACATTCCTCCTCCCTCTTTTTTTCCCCAGCTATTTAATTCTATCATCTTCAAATTCAACAGTATGTTAATATTCAATCCCTCCCTGTGTTTCTTTATTATTTAGATGAATGGAGTGTATTCATTAGAAGATGAGATTCCTAGATTCAAACATAGAGGCAGAAGATGCCTTCCTGCCTTTATTGCATGGAGCTGGATGCTCAGCTGAGAAAAATAGGGTGGTTCACCTTTCCCAAATAGTCTGTTCATACACTGATACCTGTTAGAGCTGCAGTGGTTGATTAATCCTTATTGAGCCAACTGAAATAATACAAGAGAGAAATTTAAAATGGGAATGCACACTTCAAACCCCACAAACCTGCTTTTGAAACACATTCTTCAGGATCTTTAAAAGTTGAATGTGAAAAACCAGAGCTACCAGAGGAAAAAAGGTCCCTCTGAACAGATTGAATCCATGTCACAGTGTGGGTTTTCTCCAACAAAAAAACTGGGCTGAGCCTCTTTCAAATTAACATTGTGGATGAGCCCATTCCCTAAATAGAGCACTAAATTAATGCGAGGCTATTCAGTAGGACTTGCAAGCCAGTAGCAGGAGTGCTCTTGATTTAGCCAAGTGCTCGTCTCTGATCTTTCAAAACTGTAATTCTTACTTTTTTTAAAATAGAGCACTTTTCACGGGGTGATGCTAAGCCTTCAGGAAGGAACCATTTCTTAACAGTAAGCCTGAGGCATGCTGAATTTCCTCTCCAGTGGCTTTGTGCAGCCTACTAGTCTCTTTATTACTTAAATAGGCAGAATTGTAGGTTGATGGTTTTTATAGTAAGAGTTCGTGCTTGCTAACCAACCGTGAACATTATAGAACTGACAGTGTAGGTGTAAGTCACAAGAGCAAAACCCTGTTCGCTCTTGACCAAAGCACATTTACATAAAAAATAGAAGTCTTACTGAAACATGGATCACATGTTCCACTTGTAATTTAAAATGCGATCATAGTCATCAGTGTTTCTAAGTGTTAGAAAAGATGAAAAATATGGGAATAAAATTTATGGTGCTTGTTCACTGTGCATTACTTTAAAATTGCATACTTTGTTTGAAGGTAGTGTTTTCACCTAGAAATGAAAATCTCCAGGATTCAGAGACTGTGAATTTATCAAGGTTGTGTTAAAAAAATTAGTTATTAGTGCCTCTCTATTTTTTTTTTCTTTTATGGATAACCACTTTTCAGGGCAATTTGTGGAGCTCTAGTAATAAGCCAGACATAGGTGGGAAAGAGTAAAATAGTCCAAGGAGTAACAGTTCTAAAAATCCATTATATTTTTTTGCCTCCAGCAGGGTCATCTGTGATATTCCACAGCAGCTGCATTGCATTGAGCTGTGGGATTACAGGATTGCAACCTTTTAGGATCACGAGACTTGACACTAATCCACACATACCAAAATCCACTTTAGAGCCCTGAGTGAAAAACAGACACCCTCCATCAATTCACCACAGATGAATCTATTGTCCCCAAAGCTTGTTTTCTAATGAAAAACAGGAGAGCTTTTTCATATTTATGCACAAAAAACCCCCTTTCACTTTGTTAGAGCTCAGGAAAGAACAAGAATGGGGGTAACTGAGTGGAAAACCAGTCTAGGTAAAACCACATACGTATCCTCAACGAAGGAAGCGCTTTCACTGTGGAAAGCAGAGCAATGAGGGTTTCTAAGAACATGGATACTCTGACATCCAAAGAACCATTGTGCCTTGCACTAGTTTATGATAATCTGAAGAGGAAAGATAATGAAATCCCATCAGTGGGATCTTTGCTTGATAGAAGTAAAAAAGTAACATGGTCCAGGTGGAGAACCTCTTTCATGCCTTGCAGTAATATTTCAACATACATTTCTATCTAAATGTCAGGATTTGCCTTGTATTTCCATGAACAACAATGGCTGGTTGTTGTTACTGTGTTATCCTCTTGGTTGAAGAGAGGATTCTGGCTGTTGCTATGTGATAGCGCTTCTAGACTCAAGTACGTGAGATGAATTTTATGGGAGAAATACTAATATTTCTCACCTGAGAATCATTTTCCATTCTGCTGTTCAGGGGCAGCTGGTCTTTTCCTGGCTTTGTTTTCACTGGGGAAGAAAGTTTACCACAATTTCTTCGTCCATTCAAGACAATTTCAGGATCAATAAGTTTATTATTAGAAGATTCAAGATCAAGAGAAAGGAGGTGTTATGGAAAAGGTAGCAAGGAGGTTCAAGAGGCAGAGCATAGGGTTGGTTGGGAAGAAGATACAATGAGGGTGTTATGTATACACTGATGTCATTATGAAATTTAATGTGAAATGGCAGTCTAAGATGGGGACTGGGCTTTTTTTGCTCTTACTACTTCTTTAGATCTAAAGGTGAGGAAATAGGATGGTACTTTTGTGTGTGGTATCATAGAATCATTGAATCATAGGTTTAAAGGGACTTTAAAGCTCATCTAGTTACAACCCATTATGCAGCATTGTATGTAGAATGCAGGCAGTCCCCCATCCCTGGTGTCCCAAGAAGGGCGTGCAGTTGCTCTTCTTCATGAGCATAGGGCCTCTGAAAGGAAGAGATTTCATCCTGATGGGTGTTTTTCTTCATCATAATCCTTCTGAGGAAAGAGACTTTGAATTTTTTTTTTTAGGTTTTTTTGTTTGTTGGTTTGGGGTTTTGTTGCTTTTTTTGATGATGTTGGTTAGTTGGGTTTGGTTTTTCTTTTTTTGTTCTGGTTTGGTTTGTTTTTTTTGTTTGCTTGGGGTTTGTTTTTTGATTTTGGTTTTGTTTGTTTTTTTGTTGGTTTTTTTTTCCTTCCCGTGGTAGATTAGCTAGTGATGGGCAGACCTCTTCCTGGGCTCTTTCTTTACAAGATTTTGATTTCACAACCAAAAGGCTCAGAGAAACAGAAGTAAAATGAGTTTACAGAAGATGGAGGAAAAGAAACTTTTTGGGAAGGTCTCTCCTAATAGAACTGTGGGAGCTCACTGCCACAAGAGGGTGCTTGCAAGCTCATCACTGGTCATTCCAGGAAATTTCACAGTGAAAATATCCTGAGAGACAGTGTAATACAGTGATAGGTTCTGATGGAGTGGAAAGTTGTACATTCATCTTTTGCCCAGTGTCAAAATGAAATTTATCTTTACAAAGATTTTGTGAGTCATTACTTTTGGAGAGGTCTTCTGAAAAAAACCTATGTATTCAAACACTCTATTTAGCCTCTTGCAACAGATCTAGGCTTCAGCCTGCTGGTGTCTTACAGAACATAACAAAAAGGAAAATGCATCTATTAAACACAGAGAGGAGTTGAGTGACATGCTTTAAAGCCAAAGGGAGCTCTTTTTGACAGGGGTTATGTCAGTGCAGAAAATGCATTTCATATGGCTTCTACTACGCTATGGCATGATTGCGCTACAAAATATATTTTTAAAATGCTGCAAAGTCTCCTTTTCATCTTAAGTGTGTGTGAATATGTATGTATATTTAGAGACTCGGAGAGAAGTTACCAGTATAGTCTGCCAGGCACAGGACTTACAGTTCACATCTGAACTGTTTTTCCTAGAGGTCTTATATGGTGAGTAAGTGCACTGCATACAGGTCACATCAAATTTGGGTTACACTGTTAGATGATCTGCCTTTGACTATCATTTTGTTTACCTCTTAGGGATTTTGTCTTTCTGAAAACAGAATAAACAAAATACTTCAATTATATAATTGATGGGAAGACTACAATTGCTACATCAGATTTTAAAGTAATCGGGCAAATGAGAAATTTTCAAAAAATGTTTTACACATAATTATTTCCAAGAAAGGTGTAGTTTGAGTTTTATTACAAGCACACTTTCTTCCAGTGGTTCCCAAACCCGTTGCAGCTTTCTGCAGCAAATGGCCAAAGCAGCAGGTGCTCCCAGCCTCAGATGTCCTCAGGAGAAAGCAGTCAACACTTTGCTGCTTTGAATCTATCACTAGCTGGAAACACCTGTTCCAAGCAAAGCATAATAATGTGGTGTTCATTTAAGGATCCAGAAATTCATCATCCTTGTTCACAGAATGGTTTCCAGCCATTGGAAGCCTTTATGAATATTGCATAACAAGCCAGTGAAAGAAAAATAAATGAAATTAAAATCCACTCACAGTTTGCTGGGGTAGTATCCTGATGTTGGTGGGAGTCTGCCACACTGCCTCCCAAGCCCTCTGTAGTTAATGGGTTGCCAATGTTTAAAGCACCTTAAAGTACAGACATGGAATTTGTGGTAAAAATGCCTTCAGGGTTTAGATCAGGATCCCCCCATTACAGTTCTGAACATAGAATCAAAGAATGGTTTGGTGTGGACGAGACCTTGAAGATCAACTAGTTCCAAACCCCTGCCATGGGCAGGGGATGCCACCTAGTAGATCAGGTTGCTCAGGGCCCCATCCAACCTGGCCTTGAACACTTGCAAGGATGAGGCATTCACAAGTTCTCTGGTCAATCTGCTTCAGTGCCTCACCACCCTCACAGTAGATAATTTACATTCTTTTCTGAAGCCAGACCTTTCACTTTTTTAATGAGTGGCCTGTATTTAGTCTAGATACTAAAATAGGGATAGCAAAGAGAACTGTATAAATTTGGCTGCCATGTATCATGTGATACTACTGTCATCATTATCAAAATTTAGCACAAACATTTGACAGTATTAACACTGATTACTATGTACAGTACAAACAGCTAGGATTAGTAAAGGCTGCAATATTTATCAGGAATCATCACAATTTCTTAGTTGTAACTAACATGACAGTTTAAATAAAATGAAAGTGAGAAATTTAACCTGATAAAATTTCTGTTGCTTCCCCTACCATCTTCCCATACTATTTTCTATCCTTTAGAGCCAGGCATCCCCCAAACAGAACATTGAACCCTTTCCCAAAAAAAGGAATTCTGGGCTGATTTGCCATGTTATTGAATCCTGAAATAATTTCCTTTTAGCTACTTCTGCTATGACTAGAGATCTCACATACATTGCAAAGCTTTATTTTGGACTGATTGCACTACATCGAATATCATTCTGAGGGAAAATTATCCCAGTTTCCTCTCTTTCCATGTAAACTTCTTCATTCTGTATATTGCCTGACTGCACAACAGTCTCTGCCACTAGCAAAGGAACTTCTCCCACCTATTGGAAGTTCAGACTGAGAAGTACATTCCTAATATAGTCTCTACTGCTCTCGCTGCAAAATAATACAGCATTTTAACAAAATTGATCCTGAGCATGAATGTGTAGGCCTGTTAACATCCTGAACATTTTTTTTTAAAAGTATGTTTTAATGGAATCACATTAAATTTCCTAACTCAAACACCTTAACATTAAAATATGCCTGAGTTAATTGTAGCTGCAACTAGCTCTTGTTCACATGTTCAGGTCCTCAGTTCAAGCTGAGGTTCAGAGAGGAAAGAGCAGTACAAGACTTTTCATGTGACAAAGTAGATCCACTTGCTGCTGTTTCAAGGAGCGTCACTGAGGCCAGCTTAAATCATAGGAAAACAGCTGGCAATGCAGCCAGCCCTCTGCCACTCAGTTGGCACAGTGTCCCTTGGCTCATATTTTTTTGCAGGGTTGTTTCCACTGTTAGATGTAATCCCGAGTGTCCTCTGCTTCTGTCCTACTTCTGCCATGAAAAGCATTGTTGAGCGGATATGATAAAGTGAGGAGTAAAGTGCTCCTTTTCTCCAGCGATGGGGAGAGGAGGTCTTGCAAGCATTGGCCACTGATCAGGTTATACAGTTAAAAAATGTCTTCTGTGCTTCATCAGCCCTCAAGCCCTTTAGACATGGTGTGATTTGGTGCAGATATGAGAGGGGTGAGAAGTTGAAGCAGATGCTGCAGGTAAAGGAGTGTGAGAGAGAAGACGCCCTCCATGGCTCCTGGAGCATCTGGAGAGAGGGGCAGGATGAAGTGCAGGGCTCCTGAGTGCCCAGGTGTTGTCTTGCCTGGACTTTGCCTCACAGGAAGATGAGAATTCCCTGCAGGAGCAAGGAAAAAAAAAAAGTATCACTACTTGTAATGGTCCAGTTTTCCTCCCATCAGGCTTCCCACAGGCTGAAAATCATCTGACTCTTCAGTTATCCTCTCGCTCCAACTTCAATCAAGGGAGCTGTGCCAAGAGGCAACTAGATGGCTGTTGTTGGGAGATGTGGGGCAGTGTAGGAGCCAGGCATGTATTCCATCCTCCTGTGGAACAGTGTACGACCCTTAAGTCCCCATCAGCTCAAGGGTTTTAGACTTCCTATTTGCTTTTTTTATGTCTTGACATTAAAAAAAATAGAAAGAAGTGTTAATACCTCATAAGTACCAGTATTGCCATATGATAAAAAAATTTATAATTTCCTATATATCCCACCAACTGGAATGTCTCTGACTACACAGCATGTGTTTATTTGTCTTCTGAGTCCCTCATGGCTCCAGGCAGTTACTTCCCAAGGTTTCTGCCAGCTGCTTATATCACCAGTGATGTTGAAACCAAATCAGACAACGTACATTTTAGTAAATAAGGAAAGTCATGCTATTTTTATGACTTTTTCCTGTTGTCTGATTTATTACACATGTGGCACTGGTTTTCTTTGTTGTGTAATGCAAGGTTTTGCAGGCATAGGAAAACGAACTTTCCTGGGTCTATTTTTAGAGGTGATCATGGAGATTTGGATTAGAATAGATTAAGTAAGGATTTCTGCAGAGATGATACATATACTAAGCTATACCTTTACTTAAAGGCATGTGACCTGACTGATTCAAGAGGTGTTTACTAAATAAGTGAAGTTGAACATATCCCAAAAAATGGAGGGGAAGGGTGGTGGGTCATCATCTGTGTGTCCGTGGACTGGCCTGTGCTTTCATGTAGTGGAGTGCAGTTCATGATGAGAAATGAATTAGTGAGTGATCATAATGCTGCAAAGGCAGCAATTTTATGCCTTCAGTATTCAGGCACCGGAAGGGGCAGTGCCATTTGAGCTTGCTTTTGGATACAGGATTGTGCTTCCGGCTGTTATGTTCCTCTGTGGAGCAGGCAGTGAGTTTAGCGTGTTGATGTTTCATCTCTGCTTGAATACCCTTTTGTATTTCTCGGATCACTTTCCCTGATAAAATTAGCCTCCTCTCCCTTACCCGCTCCAGGCATGTGGGGTTTTGTCTAAGCAACAGTAGGACAAAATTTATTTAAATTCCAAATTCTTTTCTTGTCACTTTCCCAACACAGATTTGTATGTGACTAAGCTGTTGCAGCCCTTTCTCTAAAAGGTCAGCCTAAATTATTTCGTGCAGATAATATTAAAGCTTATGTGCTCGACGGATTTCTGTAGCACATAAACACCACTTCTCATGGGACTGATGACCTGAATAATTACCTCATTCCAGTCACTGTTGAACTAATCAACCTAAACCAAATATAATACAAGCTCAATCCACTTATGAAAGTTTTTCAGATCGCCATATGCAGTCTGGAGAGCTTTGTGCATGACACACAAATTAGTATATAGCGCGTAGTGGTGCTCAGTGCTAAATTTTGCTCTTTCTTAGTACAATGTAAATGTAGAATCTCTGTTAAGAGAGTTTTAGAGTTTCTAGTGGACATCAGGATTTCCCTCAAATGATTTTGGGAAATTTATTTTGAAATACTTGACTTGGTTTAAATTTCTTTTTTTCTTTATATATAAGTCATGTTATAGTGAGCGATACCTATATATAGTTCTGTTATAATAGTGAGTTCTGTATAACACAAGGTATAAAATATGTGAATTATTATTTTAGTGAATCAACAAGAAAAAAGTTTAAACACAACTTTTTATTTCTTTATCGTTTTTATTCGTCCATTTCTACTCCACATCTCCACATTATATTTTTTGTGTAATATGTTTTTAACTTAGACATGATTTTCATAATTGTCCTTGCATGTGATTATGGATTACAATGAATCATTATCTTACTTAATTCAATTACATGTGATTTTAATCATTGCTGGTAAACCAACCTTGCAGAATTGTCATTAATACATACAGATGCATGCAAAGGAAACAGGGCAGTTGATTTATCAAGATGCTTATGAAGGGCAGTGGGTAATATCAATTTAGTCTTTTGCCAGACTCATTTTTGTCTGGGATAATGGACAAAAAACTATAATAAGCTGTTTTTATTCTTAGCATTTTGGTGGAAAATAAGTTGCCTGAATAGATTTTTTTAAAAGCTAAATTAATTGCATGCTGTATGTGATTTGCTTTCTGTTCAGCTTGAGTTCAATATTGATCCTCTAATATTTCTTGTGATTCCTATTTATCTGGAATATTTGTCTAGTGGACAAATAGCCTTACTTCTGTAATTTTGTCATAATATCCGATTTATAAAATTGTCTCCTGAGATATCCATGACTTCAGGTAGGCATGTTATGTCATCACAGCTGAGCAAAGCAGAGTTTATTTTCATAATGGAAGCACTATTCCAGTCTTACAGGCACATGAAGAATTACCAGTTTAAACAGAATCAAGAGTTTCACTGCTCAAGGAAGGTGTTGCAAGATCTGATTAACTTCATGTAGTCCCATGCCTGAAATGTTCATTTATGTGGTCTGGGAAGAAAATAAGAACTTAGTTATAAAAATAAATAATTTATCCCAGACTGACTGTTTTGTCATGTATTCTAAATAAAGTATTGTTAATTTTGCTCTGTCACTTCAAAACAAAGGGGGATCTTTCAAAACTATGCTAAATACATAAAAATCAGGTATGTCATATATTATAGAAAAACTGTGGGAAAGCTCTGTGAAATGCCAAATATTTCACAGAGGAAAGAGAGAGCCCTCAACACCTGGGAGTATTGTGGCTTCAGCTTGGGAAAAAGAAGTTACTGAGCTGATTTTCAACCACCCCTTATGTGGAAAAAAAGACAGCAAATGTTAATACAGTTGATGTGATGGATGATTCATGCTTTCTTGTTTGTCACACAGAGTCTGTATGAGTTATTTGAGAAACAAAATAGGATCTGTTGCAAATCTTGTTTTATATTTAAGGACTCTTAGCCCAGAGGATTAAAACAGATTTTTTTTTGCCTGTTCTGTTTCATTGCTCTGGGAGCAACCCTGGCCACTGATGGGGAGAGAGCAAGTCCTTGAAAAACAGGGATACTGTGCTTGCATGCTGTGACATGTGTACAGTTGTACCATCCAGTAATTGATGATGATTATTATATATTAATGGGAATAGTCTGAGTTTTTATTATGATTTAAAATAAGTGGTAGCTGCACATATATGAAAGGGAAGAGAGCAGAAGGGTTGCTGTTGAAGGACCCTGTTGAAGTCTGAGGGAAAAAACATACTTTTAAGAATCACCAATTTTCCTTTTTCATAATGCTTTCACACGCAGTGAATATTTCTGAAAATGGATCTTACTGAAAAAAATAATAGGAAAACTCAATTTAAAAAAATATGTTTTTTCCCTATGTACACTGACCACTTCATAATTGCACCATGATCCTTCATATGAGGAGCAGAATAATTGATTGGTAGAACCTTAATGTCATCTTTTTTCTGAGAGTAATCAGATTGCTCAGATTCAGTATTTTCTAACTAAAACTAATTTATTTTTATCTTTTTAAAAGACATTAAGTGTACAGCTGTATTTTCCTCCAGACTGCTGTGATACAGACTATTGCTTTACTGATTGCTTCAAAAGGCAGTTTGTTGAAAGCAATTTTGTATCACTTATATTTATTAATTGGGACTGTTGAAGGAGTTTTTAATATATTATGGCATTTATTGGTGCATGAACTTAAAGATTCCAGACTAGTAACTCACATTGTTATTGACTGATTGTACATCCTGGATGATCTGTTTATACTACCTTTCAGCAAGCAGAATACAGACATGGCCAGAAATGGATGCAAAGAGGAGAAAAAAAAAAAAAAAAAGACAAAACCCCATAAAATCTAGGAGTTTACTGCAACTTTCATTTTAAAGCTGTAGCTTCCTGCAGCCCATTTCAGTATCAGACACATCTGAAAGGGTTATGCAAAGGAAAGCAGTCCCTCAGCAAGCAGTGTGTCTCACCCCACTCCATATGGAACATGTAATGGGTGAGGGTAAGAGAGGAGCACTCACATCAGCTTTACAGCCATGGACAGTGCTGGGAACCATATGGCAGAGAAGGGATTGGTTTTTATGTCCTCATGCGATTGCTTGCTTTGCTTCTCAACCAGGGACGGCTGGGCACACACTCCATTGAACGTCAGGTTCTCACACTCTTATCTGACCCACTTCAGATTTGTATAACCATCCTTCAAGAATGATTTTCCATGCCACTGCATCATGTAATCCCTCAGAAAGCTCCTACCCTGTGTTGTCTTTCTTTATCCTTAAGCAAGCAGTCTTTGATAGCATCTTTGCAAAATAAACTTCAGAAAATGTTGATATGTTAATAATCCTTCTGGTTTGTAAACCAGAATGTAATGCCAATGCTGGATGCATTAGATCCTGTCTGATGGATGTATCCACTAAAAGTAGGACGAAAGTCCCAAAACACTGTTAATGCAAAAATCTCTCACAAAAAAGAGCTAATGTTTGTAATTAATTATTGTTTTACAAAATCTTACTGTATCTTCAAAATATTTCAATTTTACTCATATACAGTTTGCATTTCTTTTACAGAGAGAACAAAAAAATGAACTTTTTTAGCATCTGCCAAGTATTTTTAGAAGATAAATTTTTTCAGTGAACATATACTGTAAAAATATCCTCCAGATACCTGGGTGAAACAGTTTTTATCCATTTGAGATGATAGCTACCTGAAGTTATTCTTACAACTTTTTTGGAACTACCACTTTCTTAAAAAATGTCATTTTTTTCAGTGAACAATAGGATCACACTTCTTATTGTCAAGAGTTTTAGGTCTCCAAACTATTGTAAACTTAGTTCTCCACTATCATTAGTGACGGACATTTTACTGAATGACAGGGTAGTGTTTTAAATCTACAGAGCTTGAGTTATAAAGGACTATATCCTCAACATTGGGTGAAAAATGAAATTATTAAAGAAACTAAAATAATGTTCAAGTTCTTACCAAGTGGACAATGACACATTTTTTTGAAAGCTAAAAGCTATTATTACATTTTAGCAAAACTGGAATTAATCAGAAAATCCCACCAGGAAAAGATATATTTGAGTGAAAATTTATATATATATGTGAAAAAAATTACTTTTAGAAGAATTCTCTGTACAATTTCAATAGAAGGCTTTGAAGTATTACAGGCTCTTCACAAGGAAATGGAGATGCTCTTTATGAAGCAGTGGTGGGTGTTGCTTCATGCTGAGGACAAGAGAGAATTGAGAATAAAAGAAATCAGAGTAATTATTTTATTGAAAGATGTAATTGAGAAATAACCTACATAGGCCTCTCAACAGCCTAAAGAGTTGGCAATGAAGCTGTTTGCCGTGTAAGCCAACAGAACTATCCAGAAAAAGAGTGGAGGACACTGAAATAGTAACTAAATAGTTATAATAAATCAGAAGGCACAGTTTTCAATTGATGAATGTCTCTGTCTCAGTAGTATCCATGGGAAAAGAAATAAAGAGACTGTGTAGGTAAGAGCTGCTTAGAAAAATGATGGAGGAGTCAGGGTGGGCCGTTCTGTTTTCATAATCAGGTTCTCGTTCTTGTTAGTCTTGTGTGGTTATGAACTTGTGACGTGTCTGTGTCAGTGCATTTCAGGCAGGCAGGGTTACCAGAGTTTGGGATTTGTGTCTCTGCCCTTCTCTTTTTGGTAGTCAGATACTGATGCTGAGCTCAAGTAAACTGAGTTAAGTGTTGGCAGTGAAGAGGGAGCACAGGGAGCATTGATTTATCTGCACCTGCCTTCCTCTACACCCATCAGCCCCATGCAGTAATGCTGCCCAAGTAATCCTGAGGACCAGAGACAATGGTATTCATCTTAGTGGTCAAGTGAGCAGCCAGGATTAAGTACTGTAGTTCCATTTAATTAATGACAAGTGTATTTTGCTGAATTTTAGGGAAATTGTCAGTTTTACCCCTGTGGAATGAAACATTATCCGGGTACCAAGCAGAGTTACAAGGCTTACCTCCTGGCTTGGCTTCCTCCTGGAAGTTTTACAGCTTCCAGCTGTCATAATGCACATTAAACAGGAACTCTAAAGGCAATTTAATTTTATATATGATTATAAAAAAAAAAAGAGGAGATGTAGTTCTAATGGGAAACCTGAAGTATTTAAAGATAGCAACAGGCAGTATGAACACAACTCCTGCCTAATACTTCCCCTTAGAGAACAAATAGTCATTTTTCAGAGAATTAATATTCAGAGCAGGTCCAGTTCATCTTACCTGCTGGCTTCATTTTATTATATAATAAAATCAGATTTATTCTCATTTGGATATAGAGTATATAGCCATATAAACATGAGCCATTTATAAGCAGTTACTTTGCATGTAGCATAATGTAATACCTACTCTCTTAGTTATTTCTGAGGAGTATCAAATGTTACTTGCCAAAGGGCAGAGATAAAAAGAAGTGTTTGAGATCTGAACATTGCGCCTGGAGCTAATCACTAGTTATGTTGATACCTTTACAGTTCTTCAGTCTGGAAAAAAAATAAATAAAAAAGCAGACTAATATGCTTCTTCATGGAACTGTTTTGAGTTTGGTAAACCTCACTCTCACTTTATATTTTACTTACAGAATGGTCTTATCATTGCCTGTTACCAAGGTTATGTGGATATTGTAATAGCCTTAGCACAATGCCCTCACCTTGATGTGAACTGGCAGGACAACGAAGGGAACACAGCTCTAATTACAGCTGCACAGGCAGGTAAGGCTCTCTGTATCACCTCTTACACTCAGGGTCTTGGGAGAAGTGCGTGTTTTGGCTACTTTTTTTAGGATTGTTTTTCGAATTGCTAAAATTGTGTAAAATCGTGTAAAATAATCCTGGCCAAAGCCACTCCCAAGAAAGTTTGTCATTGTTTTCTTTCAACTAATTCATCTATAGTAATATTTATCCAGTAGATTAAGACAGCAAAAGTTATACATTTCTAGTAGATACCACTACTGGAGTCCCAAGTGCAGTATTATACTGCTTTGTTCTTTTAAGCTTATTTCCTACATTTGCTCTGGCAAGCAACAAGTGAATACTGTGGATGTTTAATGTGCTGTATTATTGCTGATAACATATTTTCTCCCATGCTTGTTACACCTACCTCAGTGGGTCTGTAGTAATTCCTGACTGCAGGAAAATGGATCATCATTAACAAATACCTTATCTGCTAAGACGTTCTTCATCCACTGCATAGTTAAAACCAAAAAATCCTCAGCAGGATTTAGTGTTTGCCAGTGCTCCTTTTATAACAGACTGATATTGACATCAACCATGTTAATTGAGATGCAAACTGGAGTGAGAGCAGGTTTAGCCCCGGGTTTTCTTTTGTACCTACCAGCATGGTACTATTCAGTGAACCAGTGTATCAGATTACTTAAATGTAAGAGAAATTCCCAAGAGAGTTACCAGTTTCAAGTGTACAGTTTAAAAAAAAATCAGTTGACTATTTCTGTTAAAACTGAAAGGCTGCGCTTTAAGGGAAGCTTTAGTTTTCTCTCACAAGTATTAACAAAGTACCAAAGCATGTAAATCAGGAAAAATTTCACCAAGGATGCCATCATCACCTTGTAGTCTAAAAGCTTTTCCAAGGGCTGCCTAGCTCTGCATCCCTGGCTTCCTTTGCATCCCTCAAGCACGCTCCTCAAAGGCAGTGACTTACAGGGAAACGCACACCTGGTCTTTATCATGTTTTCTAACTGGTGAAGATTATGGGATGTTTGTGGAAGTTCGTGGGATACAGTAACTCACTCCTAGATGCTGGCTCCTTGAAGGAAACACAGAAGAGAAACAACTTTGCTTTATGTTGTACCAAAAACTGGACTCTGATAAAGAAATCATTGCAAGATGGGTCTTGAATCTGGAAGAAACAATTCTGACCACAGTAGTCACATTCATAGCAAAGTCGTGAGTAATGGTAGCTTTCCAAAGAAAGTGGAGAAGTCTCCAAAACACTAATCTACTTTTATTTATCTGACCTAATATAAATTTGGACTACAACAGGTTTAACACTCACTCCTTCCTGACCTTTATAACTCGTGATAATGAGCTCAGAATTAATCCAGTGGGCTGACATTCACTTGACACTCTCTGCCAGTACTTGCTATTGATCCCCAAAGCAACTGGAAATGACTGTAGTCAGCAGAAGCTTATACAAACCCCCAGCAACTTGGATGTTTTCCCCTGCCTGTGATAATCCTGAGCTACAGTGTTAACACCAGTTATTTAATTAATTATCACAAGATGCTGTAGTGTTAATAGAGATTACTGCGAGGTTAACATTGCAACCAGAGGAGCTACAGTGCAATAGATGCTGCTTAATTATTCCTGAATGTTAAGTAGCAATGCTGAGCAGTGTATTATAAAGATCTGAAAGCAAAGCTTGCCTTTGGAGGAGAATTTATTTGTTTGTTGGTTTTGTTATGTTTTTTTTTTAAACTTTAGGCGACGGAAATGCAACATTTTTGCAAAACAAATTATTCTGAGATCACTGTTTTTTATACCAAAAATATGGGTTTTCCTATGGAAAGTCTAATAGCAAATCCACAATATTTCAGTTAATTGTAAGGTAACATTAGAAGGTTTTAGAAAGTTCTGCCAATTTTTTATGATCCACTGGCCAAGTGAGCCATCACGTGTGTCCAGACCCCAAAGAGGAGCTGGACGGGGAAAAAGCTGCAGTCCTGAGGAACTGTTCCTTGCGTTGCAGAGGCTGCATTTGTGTTATGAGGTACAGATGCCAAGGGAGATGACAGAGAGGTCTCTTTACTTGTGCTAGTGGAATTTAAAATCCATACTTGCTTATGCCATTTAATGACTGCCCAGACATGATGCTCAAATCTGAGTCTCAGAATATTGCTTTTGATAATTTGAGATTTTCTCATCCCTCAAAAAAAGTATCTAAAGCTGAAGTGTTTAGCATGGGCTGACCTGAGAAAGACAGGTTGGATGGATCAGTGAAAAGCAGTACTTTCTTAACAAGCTTACTGGTACTGGAAAATAACCACAAAGTGTCCTGCTTTGTGTGTAAATTTCACGTTTGAAAACTGGTCTGTTCATTTGGTTTCTCAATATTTCTTATTTCTTATATCCCTTCTCAAAGAGAGCTTGCCTTCCAAAACTGTAAATTCATCACAGCCTGCAGCAGGTGGTGCCCAGAAACGGGTGGTGATGCTGTTGAAGCAGAAGCAAAATCATTAAACATCATTACGAGGACAATGCAGAAAAAAAGCAGGGGTTGATACAAACAAGAGATTGAAATAAAAAGTACAAAGGAAGGGAGGAAGGAGAGTGATTAAAAAAGAGAAGGGAAAAGGAGGAAAATTACCTTTTTTGGTTTTCTTTCTCAGTTCTGCTGCTGATGGGGACATAGCTACATCAGTGTAAGGTAATAGGCATGCACTGGTGTTCAGAGAGAGCCATATTTGCTTACAGAGTATAGATATTTTATATCACAGGGGACCAGTTTGGGGCAAGGCTGTAGAGCTGGGAACACAAAATTGGAAGTTATCTCAGCTTCTATTCATTAAGAAAGACATGAGAACACAAACACCTAAAACACCCTGAGGATAAAGCATACTGGGTGTCTTTTGTTCCACCCATTCACCACTCACAAACTAAACAAAAGTGTTTTGCAGGTACAATTCAAAACTGCAATGTTATTTGACAAAGCATCTTCCTTACTATGCAGCTTATCCTTCTGCCTGTATTACATTGATTATTAGGCAATATTGTCATCATTACAGGCATTTCCTTTGTGGCAGCAATTGAGTGAATTAAGCTATTACAGACATCTGTGCTGATCTCTAAATATGGCTCACAGGGAGAAGTGTACCTTTAACATGCCAGTTCTAGTAGAAGATAGATCTGGCTTGCAAACAGCAAAAGCCTGATTTGAATTCAGTATCCCCAAACTGGCTGAGGCCCGGCTCATTTATTTTAGAGCTGCATACGCCTTTCATAGCAGACGTTACATCGTAGAAGACTCACCTGGTTTATGATTTAGGTGCACACTGCTAGTGCATCCAGACACAGGAGAACCAAAGCAAAATTTGTGGCCTTAAATCAAAGGCGTATGACAGGGACTGAACAAAAACTTGGCAGCTCTGGGTTTTGCTTTGAATTTTAGATCTGTTTGAACTAGAAATCTAAAGCAAACCGCAGAGGATAGAAGACCTTGCAGATTGAAATTGAAGTGGTTCTCAGGAATCCCTGAGACGTGAAACTTCTGAGAATCACAAACATCTTAACTTTCTTTGTTATTTTATTGTTGGTATTTTTTTCTGTCTCATTTGAGGCCACATGGAGTCCCCTGGAGAGTTTAGGTTGAGCAACATCTTTCAGGATTAACTCTTAGGATCACCCCAGATTTGCAAAACATCTCGAAGGGATCCTGGAGAGTTGGCAAAGGGAAGAAAATAATTGCTGAAAAATCTTCCATTTTATTATTTCTCCTTGTTTCAGTTTGTCTCTGGTTTCTGTGGTCAAAAAGCAGGATTTCAACTGTTGCAAAGTCTTCATGAAGACACATGCTCTACATCAGTGAAAAAGAGAATGTCCTGCAAAACAATTTGGGTACAAAGATTCTGCCAGTAGTAACCAATACCCTGCTATGGTTTGATCTTATGCCATAAAGTCAGTGAAGCTGAAGCCTCTGTATAGAGTAAGCAGGACCAGGTCACTTGATCCCTCCTGAACCCAGTTCACTTTTGCTTTGTTCTTCTTGTTGTGGTTTGCTGAATCTTTATATTTTATTCTCATCAGATTGCACAAGGTACTGGGAGACCTTTATTTGGTTTTCTCAGACTCTGGAGTTTGTTAGCTGATCTGCACTATCTCTACATCTGCTCAGGTTTCAGGAGAGTCTCCAGTTATGCAGAAAGGTAGCAGAGTACAAAAATAATAGGAGAAAAAGAGTAGCATCTGCAAAACATCTTAAATTAATCAGCAAAGATTTTCTTAACTTGTTTTTCAAAGTGAGTGCAGGACTATGTTGGTACAAAGCGACTGCTGATTAAATCTGCACCAGATGTGACACTATAGATCTTTTAAATTGTCCTGTATGAATTATAATCTGCTTCAGTAACATTTCTAGATGAATTTGAATGTCATGCATCACAGAATATTCAGCTGGACTGCAGAGTGATATGAGAGAATATTTTTACAGCTCCTAGTAATTAAATTGTGATTGTTGCAGCTGCCTGACAGACTGCATTATTTTATAAAGCATCAAAGCATCATAAAATGATTGACAAGTGAAGGGAAAACTGTTTTAAATGAGTCATAATGGCACTCACTATTTGCCTGATGGCCCAATTTTAAAGATTTGATGTCTTAATTGATCTTCCAACCATTTAGCCAGAGATGTCTTCAGCTCCTCAGTAGGCTCTTGCTGACACCAGTTATTCTGGCATACCAGGCACATGAATTTTTTTTACTACCAAAACTGAACATCAGCCCCATTTCCTCTTACTGGTGAGTAGACAAGTGGCTTTACACTGTCAGATGAAAAAATAAAAATGTCAGATCCTACACAGAATAGTCTTTTCTCTCGTATCAGGCCTGACATGTTTTTTTAGTATTATTGGCTAAAACAACTATATGCAACCATCACTTTTTAATGAAGCACCATGATTGTAAGGCTCAGTTTTACTAGAGAAGGGAAAAAGGTGAATCTTTGCAGTCAGTTACCCATGGTGATGGGACATCCTTCCTTAAATTGTAGGGATTCCCTTTGCATTGCTGCTCACTGAGTCAAGAAACTGGGCCCCCTTGCAACCTCAGTGAACCATCTCTGGCCTTCAATTATTCCCTTACCTTAAACTGACTTTTCAGAAATGAAAGCAACTTGAGAGAAGGTGGGAGCCCAAGTTTTCCACCTTCTATCCCAACACTCTGGTCACAAGTCAGGGCCACTTAAGTCTGACTGCAACTCTCAGCCCTAAGGCTGATAACTGTGGTGAGTGGAAGAATACACAAAGAAAAGAGATCTTATTAATTATCTGCATTTTCCAGTTATCAGATCCACAGGATTAAATTTGGTTTAACCTTGAGAGAACACCTTCACTCTGTGACATATTTTCTCTGCTTTTTGATTTCTTTAAAGGGCACATAACCATTACAAACTATTTGTTGAACTATTTTCCCGGGCTTGATATTGAGAAGAGGAATGCATTTGGATTCACAGCACTGATGAAATCTGCAATGCAGGGCCGAACGGAATGTGTGAAAGCCTTGATGATGGCAGGTATGCAAAGTGCTTTGCTGCTTCTTTGTCTTCATCTAGCTAAATAATAGACAGTCATACACAAACACCAAGAAGACATCTGGCTCTTGGGGTGTTTGCTCTGTGACCTGTGGTGCAGCCTTCTCTGGAAATGGGTGCAGCTTTTAAAAAAGTCATAGACAAGGCTGTGAAGGCACGTGCTGTGGGTTCAGCGGCACTCAGTTTGCCTGTAGAATCTCATCCATGAGTACTCCAAGAGCTCTCAGGGTGAGATTCATTATCTCCATGAGAGTCTGGGGAGCAGAAGCATCAAAATTTGTAGAAAAGGAGTTAATGAAATTCATTATACAACTGGGGAAGACATGCAGGTCTCTTGCTGCCTGCCAGCTCTGTGTGTGTGATGGTGCAAGGGTGCATGATGGTGGTGGGACCACAGCCAGACCTCCACTTCTGCCTCCAGCTGGGGCAGGGACAGGAATGCTCTGAGGGCTCTGGCTCCCATCAGGAGAATCGGGTGTAGGAGCCATATCCCACAGGGAACATTGGTGGGAAATCTGGTGATGTAGATTTTCTTCTAATGCCTCTACAGTTCTGAATTTGGTCTCCAGGTTTATGGGCAACAGAGCACCAGCAGGTCTGTCTCTGCTGCAAGGAGGGAGTCATGGCACAGGGAGTGAGCAGGTCCATCTCTTCCCACCTGTCTCTCTTCATATCTGAGAACCGGAATTATGTTTCTTGCTATTAGCTCTTGTCCACAGTTGAATTTCCAGCTGTATTGCATTGCAAGGGGAAGGGATCCTGGAGAGGAGAATCGTGAATCCCCTGGAGGGGCAACAGCCTCTGCAGGAGGAGTCCTAGCAGAGAACATATTTCAGCCACAATGTTGTATGGTATTTTAATATTAAGTAATTTGTATATAAATCATTATATACTAATTAAATAGCTAGCTTATATTAGTATATATTCTTGTATTTCCATTGTAGATATTTGACACAAATTAAATATTATGGAAATGATAACAAATTACGTGAATATTGTTACTGTCTAAATGAGGAGTCCTACAAGTCCATTTCATTGAGAGAGATCTTGAATAAGTAGTTCATTTCTGTGATTTTGCTGTCATGGAAGTCTAACCCCTCATAATCAAAATATTTTAAGCCACAGGAATTTATCAAGCGTAGTGATATTACTATAATTGATTTAATTTCTAGACATTTTAGTTTCTAGACATTGCTATGTAGCAGAAAATGTTTAGATGATGTGGTAACTGGCATGTTATTTTCTGCAAGGTTCTGTAGCCTCTTACACTGGAATCAGGGATCTGGAATCATATCATTCATTTTGGAGTTAAATTTTTATGACAAAAAATTATGAAATGACTGTCATAGCTAGAGTACTGCTAGAAACAGATGCACTTTCTGGACTAACACATTCTTTATGCAGATGCTAGTTCAGAATTTTCTGGTACCTGTTATGAATCTTAAAATGAAACTTCAATCCTAAGACTCCATGATTTGTCAAATTTGCCTTACAGTGTTGTGGCCTTCTATTATTACCACTAGAGATCTGATGGAATGTTACTCTTTCTGTTTGGGTTACTAGAAGCTATTTCACAACCTTTCAGCTTTGTAGATATCTCAGTCCTTGTTATTCTGATTCTTGTACAGAAAGTACTGACATCCAAGTTCACTACTGTGGTTGCTGCCTCTGGCATCTGAATAGCCACCTTCTTGTTTTCATGATTCAAAAGAAAACAGAATACTGGGTAGAAAAAACCTTTAGCCAGCCAGAAAATGGCTTTCTTGGCCTCTACCTTGAGTTTACCTACAGCAAGTTTTATCAGCCTGTTTGTGCATCAGAGATAGTGAGGATACCAAAGATCATCCACTGACTAAAGAGGTGTAGAATTAACATACTCTTGAGTTTCCACACTGCAATTTATATACACGTTTTGGTGAGTATTTTGCAGTTCCTCACTTTTTCAGCTCAAAGTAAGGGCCACAAAGGAAGTGTGGTAAATTGCCTGCACCCATTTTAATATCTGGGTACTTCTTAGCACTTCAGAGTCTGCTGAAATGGAGGGAGGAAGATACTAATTCAGAATGGATTTAGAAGTTGTTTGGGACTTAAGGGATACTGAGTGGCTGCTGACAATAAAGTACTACTGTGCTGAAGAAGGTAAAGGAAACTGTTATTAAAAGATTCGGTGAAAAAATCGATTTTAAAAATCAACCGGCAGAGTTCTGTTGAAATGTAAAAATGCATGGCAACATAGGAAGGAACACCCATAACCAGCTGTGGGTCTGCTTGCACAGCTACAAAGCAGGTATGTGTGTTTAGAGAAGAGTTACAGCCAGGTTTTTAAACCCAGTATTTGTTCAGTGGCTTGGGTAAGACCTCTATGGATGGCCAGCGACTTACAGCAACACAGGAGGTCAGTAAAGCAAAATAACTCACTTTCCCAGTTGGATTTGAAATCTGGATTGAATGCTGGATTTAGCACAGTCGGATGGGGAAAAAGGTAACAGCAATGTGTGACAGATGGTTGGAGCTGGATTGTCGAAGTGACTGCTCTTTCTGAAATTTGAGTTCCTGGAGGGTGGCCAAGGTCAATCACTACAAGATTAAGGCACTCTGAGACACTTGGGCATAATGTTGCTCTTTCAAAGTGAGTCTTTGGAACACATGAATTTGCTATTTGTGAGTGCACAGCGAGTAAGGGGGGACCCGGTCTCTCATCTGCAGTTTGTCACAGGCTGCTGCGCTGCCAGGACTGCGCCACTGCCAGCACTCATCAAGTGAGCCAGCCAGAAACACTGGTTGTTATTCACGTGTCAAGACCTGCTGCAATCTCCAGTGTAAACTCAGTGCTGCTTTAGTAAAGTTGTCAGAGTGGCCGTGGTTCTGGAGACTGGGTTTTAAATAATGCCTATAATATGGGTCGGTAACAATACCTGAGCTTCCTCACTCCCCATTTTTAAACTCAGGATGTCAGTTTTGCATCTCAAGGGACATTAAACCTTCTTAATAAAATAGGATATTGATATCCTAAAGGAGCATGTACATTCAAACTAATTGTGCTGAAAATGATCTTCAGGGCAACTTTTTAGGAAAAGCAAGGCAAGTAGCAAGTACAGTTTTCCTAAAAGAGAACTTGTTGGCTATATTTACACTGAAATGACAATTAGTTCAATAAGACAGCTATCACATTTATAAAGGGACATGACTATCCATGTCTATTCCAGATAAGGCATTCTGCTGAATGACAGTTTTGTTCAGGAATGTCTCCTGACTTTTACAGAAAATCAATACAACTATAGTAAACCACACCTTAGAAGAGATTTTGTGATACAAGGTACAAAGTTAGCATTGATTTCTGTTAAAAGGTTGGGATTTCATAGTTTTGTTTTCTGAGATAAAGTTTCCAAAAGCCCTGGGGACTTACCTGTCAGCAGCAGGCTTCTCCTCGAAGGGAGGTGAGCCATGGGTGACAGCATGGCCTCAGCACTAGCCTCATCAACAAAGGCTCTCCTTGAAGGAACAGAGCAGGGCTTGTGACAGGATCAGCCAATACTGCAGTGGATGTTGGGCAGGCTAGGTGACAAGGGCAAGTCTGTAGAGACAAAGTATTCTGAGGTCAAACACGAAATTAAGTCTGTGGGTCAGGGTCCAAATCAGCAATGCACATGGCCAGGCGCAGCTCAGCCAAGGACAAGAGCTGAGTGCAGTCCCCAGGCAAAGCTGGGGAACCCTCAGTGAGTGTTTTCCCACATTGCTCTTTTTTAACAACTCTGATCCAAGGTAAGAAGTTTCAAAACAGGCTAGTGGAGCAGAAGAGTGTATGTTTGTCTTTTTTCCTCCCCAGACTGGTTTAACTGTAACTTCTGCAGTCATGAACCTCATCCAATCCTGCTGCCTCTGAGATCTTGCAATCCCATCTTCAATCCAGAGCTAATGAATTCTTTGATTTGATTGACTCCTCCTCCTCTTTGCTTCCTTTCTGTCTTCCAGTCTGGGTGGACTCCATGCTTAACTCGTGCAAAATGCCTGTGCTCTCTCTCTCTGAATGGTCCTTTCAGCAAATTTCACTCAAATTACACTTAAACTGAGATCAGCTCTTTTGCTTAGGTTATCTCTGTCCATACTTACTCTTGTCTGTGTCTCTAGCATCCTCCTTTTAGGGATTTTCTCAGTTGATTTAGGAGTCAACTAGGGTTAAAACTGAGCTTTTGGTCACTTTCCCCATGCTCTCTTTTTTCCCTTTGTTTTCCTGTAATGACAAAACTTCCTTTGTGGGGAAGGCTATACTGAAGCCATCACAAACCAATTCCAGGTTACCATTCCTTATAATAAGTCCTCCTTATTCTAATTTGAAATGCTGTCACTAAGGTAATCCACCCCGAGGAAAAAATTATCACGGTATTTCTCTACTCTTTTCCTCAGGTCTCAGTCTCTGGACATCTCCTTCTTCCAAAGTAATGGGACAAATTGTCTTTTCTTTTGTGACAAGATCTGTGTATATCTGTTTTGTGTTTGCTGTTTGAAAATGGTGCTTCATCTGGGAGAGAAGCCCTTCAATAAGTCAAACATTGTTCATATCCCAGCTTTAAACTCTTTCAAGGAACTCAGAAATTATCAACAGGGCCAGTAATATGTGTAAACTGCGACTAAATCTTGCAAAACTGAGTTACATTTAAAGCAGCTGGGCAAAGTGCCTGTCCCAAGGAATATGCTGCAGACCTCCTGAACAAAATCTGCACACTGGAGCTTGCAAAGCTCCCCCTGAGATCAGTTGAAGTTCGAAGGCAGAATATAAAACAAAGGATTTTCAGCTTAAGAACATCTCTGTCTGAAACCAGCATATGCAGTCATTTTCCTGTTGATTTAATTCATTCACCTACATGCCCATATACTGTAAAACATCAAGATGTGTGTGCCCAGGTGGAGTGCCCAGGGTCATTTGGGTGCAATTCACAGGATATGTGCCAGTTGTTAAGTCCCTGACACATCTATGACATTCCTTTTAATTGTTGACAACAAGCCAGTTTTTGGACATATCTTTTGTACCATTTAGCATTCACCAGCTGTGATGTGTTGGGCATCTGCAACAATGTCCTGCTAGCTTCAGCTTCCAAAACTATGTGTTGCTGCTCCTTCTGCAGCAATTCTTCCACAGGTGCACTCTGTACTAAGCTTCATCTGTCCTTCACAGAACTCTTCTGTGTAAGCAGAACTGGACATATGCCACCCTCATTGACAAATGCCCACAGTCCCACCCTAATACCATAAGTGAGAGGACTTCCCTGCAATTTTCTGGTTGACAAGGAACGTGAGTATAGTACTAAGAAGTTGTAAGGAGGAGAAGACTGTAACCCGACTTGAAAGCAAAAGAGTGAAGAACAAGGGAAGAAACCTATTTTTGGGGACCTATGGGAACATGAAGAGATCAAAAGAAAGGCAAAGATGGAGGAGGATGGAGAAATATATGAAAAAAAAGAATGGTGATGGGGACAGATGACAGAATTGGAGGGATAAAGATCATAAATTGGGAATGGGAGGAGGACAGCCCACTAGAAATCATTTTCTTTCTAAGACTCTACTTCAAATGTCTAGCCTGCTGCTGTCTAACTGTGCCCCAGCTGACTCTTATGGCTGGTGCACTTGGCAGTAACAGTGTGTTTTTGCTACCAGTTACTTCATTTCCTTAGGGCTGGTAATCTCAGGTAGATGAAAACAGCTGTTCCGGGATCTGTCCTTAGGTCTGTCTCACTCATTATCTACTCTCTGACATTTATGGAAACTTTCCTTGTATTTGTTCACCCTTGTTACCATCCTCACAACATTTCCTAATTCCACAGTGTCCTTTCAGAGATAAGAGAACATGAATTGCACACTTGTTTTCTCTATTCCCCCTTTTTTATTTTCTATTTTTCTCCATTTTAAATGTGTTTCTAGAAATTTCCTGTATTTTATTTGCATCTCCCTTACAACTGGTAGCAGTCAGTGCGATGTCCCCATTCTATATGGGGAGGATTTTTGTGTACAGAATTGTTTCTTTCCATGTTCACCGCTCTTTTCTTGTGAGCTCAAGTGAATGGATTTTAAAATGCCAGTCAAGATTAAGTGTGGCTGAAATTCATTATTTCATTATTTGTATTGTTTTAAGAGAATTTTATATATGCAGCTTTAATCTTTTTTACTTTGTTTTAAACAAATCAGGAGTTCTGAAAGTCAGATCTGTCCTTAGTGCATGTTCATTTTGATACAAATATTATCGTGTGTCTTACATGACATTTTCTTGCAGGCATCTGCCTGGCTCACCTCTGGTCACAGGAACAAAAGTGTGGGCAGTTTCATTAATTAACACTAATTGGGTTTTGTTTTTTCTTTTGAGGGGCAAATGTCCATGCGACTGACCCAAGCCGTGGATTGACTTCATGGGAATGGGCTTGTTTCACAGGAAGATCAGAATCTGCCTTCATCATGCAAAAGTTGATGGACAGGCCATGCCCAGAACAGTTTTCTGATCAATATAAACCAGAATGGCCAAAGATGAAGGAACTTCTTGCCAAGGCTGCAGAGCCAAAAAGCTGTTTGCAGAAGATTTCTGAGTGTGTAAGGGCAGCTGTCTCATTCCAGTCTTTCTATGGTCCCCAAGAAGATGGGGTCCTTGACCACATGGTGAAGGTGACAACAAGCCTGGGTAGTCCTTTCATTGCTCTGGCATGCCGGACTGTGTGCCCTGGCAGCCCACCCTCTGTCGGTAAACGCAGACTGGCCGTGCAGGAAATCCTTAAGAAGCAGAGAGCAGAGGAGATCAGATCTCAAGACAGAGATCACGTTAGCAGCTATGAGAAGCTCTTTCAGAACTCCAAAGTCACAGTGATCCCCAAGAAGAAGGAACGTCGAGCCAGCCTGCAGCCCATCAGCCTTGCAGTCTCTCAAGTGAACACAATAGCCACGAGGAAAGGAAGCCTCCTGCCGCTTCACCTGCTTAGACGGAGCAGCGTCAGACCAGGATTTGTCATCCCCAAAGTCCGTGTCAGCAAGGCTCCTCCACCCACCTTCCAGCCAGAAAAGGCGAGAAGGAGGAGCAGTGCAAAGGATGACCCCTATTTGCAGATTCCCAAATGGAGATACAAGGAGCTAAAAGAGGAGCGGAGGAAGGCAGAGGAACAGGACAAGAATAGAGCAGCAGAGACTCAAAAGCTAAAGCAGGTGTCACCTGCCCAAAGAAGGACCTGATTTAAAGGCAGTTGTTTAGAAGGTTCTTGAGCTACCAGTCTTGTTATCTGAGCAAGATAACAGACTGAATGCCTTTGTGCATGCCCATTGTCCATGGATCTGGAATACTGAGCAATGGCCTTTAAAGTGCAAAAATACAGCAAGGGTTATGCCACAGCATGTCTGATGGTGGAGCACAAACATATTTTGAGGAGGAAGACTTACTAAGTTTACCTGTCTGCTGTTGACAGGAAGTTCTAAGTGGTGCAGGCCTCTTCTGTATTCCTGTTTTACCAGCTGCAGGTGAATGACTGAGAAACAGTTTGAAAAACAACATATATGTGAAAGGATTACATTTTGTGTTTGTTCATTTTGTAATGGGCAAAACAAAGGAGTTGTTCTTCTGACACTAGACATTCCTCCCTCTCCTTCCATAGGTAGATGTAAGGTTTTATAGTAATAATGAAAAGTTTAAAACATAACAGTGTTGGTGGTAGTGAAAATCCAGGTCTACAATTGTTTTGGATATGCTAAGCACTTTAATTCAATTCCAGTAAACAAAGTTTAAGGATACTTATTAAACTGTACAGCTATATACAGTCTGTATGGATGCAGGTCTTAATGTATATTGTTTGCTCTGTTGAATATAAAAAGGGCTGCATACAAGATATCTCTGCAGTTGAGGTATTCACATCTTCTGCAGGTATAAATCAAGGGCAGGGACTAATTTCTTTGAAGCAACAGAGAAGCCGAGATAAGTTTTTAATGCCACCATGACCTAAGATTTGCCTCCCTGTTAGGTTTCCCTTTATCCATTGTCTGTTGTCTCCTTTCTAGTCTCAGGGAATTTTTTGTCATTGCATTTAAATGTGAAATAACGGAGATGGTGAGGCACAGATGGGCTTTTTTTAGGTTGATATTTAAATTCCTGTTTTAAAAAATAGGTTTATTGTGAGCCTTTCCAGATTATAGACAGGACAAGAAAATTATGCAGCTGGAAGAAGTTCAGTTTTCCCAGGTATCAAATCCAGCTATATACTATGAATACCCAGTCAGAAATGCAGTATCAGGCAGCTCAGGCACTAATGTGGCCAGATGTCACTGTAATCTTTGGTATTACACCTCTGGGTGCCCAGGGAGAGCAGTACCTCACCCCTCTCTCTCAACACTGGGAGATAACCTTCCCTAGTACGTAAGTGCACCTCCAAACAGCAGTTCCCACAGGTTGCTGCAGGTTCTTGCAGTCCATGTTAAGGCTTCCTTTGGTTTTACCAGCAGTCAGCCTGAGCAGCCTGCCAAACCCTGGCAAATTCTGATAAGGAAGGGCTGTAAACCTGCTTCTTGCTGAAGAATGACTATGTTCATAGAAGTAGAGGTCAAAAATAAACAGCGAGTCATACGGCACATCTCAGGGTAAGGTTTTGCTCAGGTTTTGTGCCTGTTTGAACTGAAACGTGCTGTGGTGTGTCCTCCTGAAGGTGTTGCTGTGCCAGAAGCCAGGCAGACCCCAGCTGCTGCTGTCACTGGCTTCTCCCTTCAGTTAAAGAGAGAGGAAACTTTTCCATCCTTTACTCCCACAGCGCAAAACCTGGCTGTGGTCTCACTGAATTTGTAATGAAACTGTGCATGTCATGGGAGAAATAAATTCAATTTATTGAAAAGTAGTGCTCAGATCAGCACTGCCAGCTCACATCTGTGGTGTCAGGGCTTGACAGAGGTTATGACAGATGTCTGAAACAAGGATTTTTGCACACAGCCTGTTCTTTGTACTTCTTGCTGGAGTAGCTGTGCTGGCCAGACTGCATTGCCAGGTACCCTCCCAGGTCAGAGCTGGAGGAATATGCACCTGGTAATACACTTCCCCAGTCCTGTGAATATAAAGAGCATTTTAGTCTTCAAGCACATCAGTGCTGTGCAACTCATAGGCACCAATTTTACAGTAGCTTTGGAGTAACCAGAATATAAGCTGACCTCATTACTTTGGAGAGTATGAAGACAATCTTTTAGCTGTCTGTGGCAAAGGTGCCGGGATGGATTTCAAATTGAATTGGATTGGATGGTTTAACTAATAATTTTTGTTTACTGCCAACCTAGTGTTTTGAAGATTAGCACTCAGATTCAGTATCTAAAAAGCAACCTGTGCTGCAGGTGAGCACTTGAATTTGCACTTTCAGTATCACTTGCAAGAGAGAGACAATTGACAGGTGCTCTCAGGGATTAACATACAGTATGTTAGAATTTGGGGCTGAAAATTAAGCCTATTTTGTAATCCTTTGTACTTTTCTGTGTTTATGTGCATAAATATGTGATATTTCCATTAAAAGAGGCACTGTTAAACTTATTTGGCAGTCTTATTCTTTAGAGGGGTTTGGGGATGCTGCCATTCACTTTAACCAAAGGACTCATCAGCACCACCTGAAAGCAGTTTGGTTTCCCTGGAAACCAAATTGTGGGTTAACTTCCACTCCTTGAGCATTTTTCCATGGGAGTAAAAGAAAACCACTGCATTTTCTCCCCATCAGGCTTTGTCTGACCATCTCAGTGGAGAGAGAAGTCATTGCTTTGCTGGCTTGTGACCACATCGCTCCGCTGGAAGCGGGTGGTCCCTTGTCACCCTTACAGACAGTGTGACTCCATTTTGTGCATCTATGTAAAGCTTTGCACTTGCTAGTTTTGGAAATGCAGGCACAGGTCTTTGTGCTCCCATTGCCTTCCTCCCCTGCTGCCTCACTGCCTCCCAGCTGTCTTCTCCTCTTCGTCACTGTCCTCACCCTAAGTGCTGCACCTCTCACTCAGTTTTTTATTGCCTGTTTGAAGGTTCCAGTGGGCAAAGCTCCCACACAACATGCTTATTGAAACCTCTGGCGAACAGACCATAGCAGGGGAGCAGGCATGCCTGGCTATCTTTCAGCCACCTGCCCCCCTTGAGCTCCCGGAGACGAGGAGAATTTAATTTCTGCTAGGTCAGCACAAATAGAGTAGTTTGATTTGTGTTTTGTTGTGGTTTGTTTTGTTGTTTTATTTTCCCAGGAGACTTACAACTATGACATGCCAGGCAATACCAGCTGCACTTCAGATTGCTCACTCAAGCAGCATGGTTTAGCTCCTAAAAAAGAGCATGCAAACCCTCGGCAGCACCTCCTGGCAGCTGGACGAAGGGAAGGAAGAGGTGCTGCTGGAGAAGGATGCTCCCACAGAGAGAAAAGGGAGACTGATTCTTAGGGTTGAGGAAGGTTTTCTATGTGCCTACGTGCCTTTCAATACCAGGCTGTAGTCTCACACATTAGTGGAAAGGAGCTCCTGAGCATTGTGAGTGAAACTGGAGCACGGGCTGTGTCTTCCTTCACAGCCATTGCTTGCCTCAGTACACGGAGAACATGTCACCATTGCACTCACTCACCAGGAAGCTCCCAGCCCGATGGGCTGACTTAATTCTGCAGTAAGAAGCAGGGATTTAATACAATGATGGTGGAAAGTGAAAGTCCAAGCAACATTCTCTAAAATTATATTGCAGTGTTGTCTCTGTTGAGCAATGATCATAAGGAAGAGACCACCACGGAAGGTTTTTCAGATGGGAACAGAGAATTACGTACAATTGCCTCCTTGTGTCACTACGTATTATTCATTTGGGGTTCTTTTAATGCCAACGAAAAACTGTTCCTTAAGCCTTGACAAAAATCCTCACTGGGCTTCTTCCCTGAATGCCTTTTTCTTAATAGTCCTGAATTCTTATGCTGTCCTGCTGATGGACAGATATTAGGGCACCCAGTAAAAAAACACCTTGAATAGAAAAATGGCATACAGATATGAAATGTTCTTTGAGGATATTTCTTTTTTATCATCTACATTTCAGCAGGACACTTCCAAAAGCTGTGACTGAAATTAGGACCCAATATGTAGAATATGCTGACTTGGAGATGGTCTGAACTGAAGCCTTCCCTTTTCTGTAATTCATGCTATGCAGCCTGGTTTTGTTAGGACTGCTCATTGTGCTTGACGACGTAACACTCCACAGTTTGTTTAGATACCCCACAGCCATAGTTGGAAAAGGACAAGCTGGAAAGGACATTTGTGTCCCTCTCCTCAGCCCATGTATTCCTGCTTGCTCCCCAGCAAACCCAGCATTTTGCTGCATTAGTTTTCTGCAAAGGACTAAAGAAAAGTATTGTAAAGAATAATAAACATTGACTGAACATAAAACAAATAAATTAAAAACATTAATAATATTACAGAATGTTTACGCAGCAGTGACTTTGGACAGAGTTGTAAAAGAATTGATCAGAGGTTGGGGAAAATGCCATCTTGGCAACAAGATAGTCAAATAAACCTGTCACCCAGCAGGCTGGCCACCAGGGACCCTCTCCAGACTGCAGAGGAACCCAACTGCCAATAGTTATAGTTATACCAATAGTTAAGACAAACACAAAGTCAAAATAACAACCAATAACAGAGAACACTACATAGGCCCTTTCCTGTGCACCTGTACTAAAGATGTTCAAGGTGGCCAGGCCTGCCCTTCAGAGAACTAATGCTGCCTGTAGGAACTGAAGATCAGAGGCAGCCTGCAGGGAGGTGGCAGGCTGGCTGTGGGATACACGTATATCACACAATAAAAAACTGAAATCATCTTGTTCAGAAAAGGAGATATCGAGTAACTGATACCATACTCTTTTAAATGAGTCCAAGATTGCTCCTCTCTTTTAACAGACAGGCCAAGAGGTCATTTTTTAGGCTGGGAAAAACAAACCAGGGCTTCAAATATGCTGTGAGGCAAGGCTTCCTCAGAAATAAAACTCTTCAGCAGTGTAACTAGCTCACACAGGGATAGTCCTGTATCAGCTCAGTTCACCTGGATACTCCTCAGGAGCTGTAAAGGTTGTCTGAGGATCCTGAAGACACTTTCTCTATAATCTACACCCAGCCCAAATGAAAAAAACAAAGCAAAAGAAACCCTGCAACACATCCCCAGGTATCATGTCCACCAACCACCTTTTCTGCTTGCAGAAGGTCAAGGTGGGGGTTACTTCCAGGGAAAGACTGTTTGGAAAGTCCACCAAGGAACAAGACAGGAAAACTGCATTCAGAAGTGTAGTGTTTGAAGTGTTTCTGACCACAGCTCTCAAATCATCCAAGTAAGAAAAGGAAAAGTATTCATAGATACCTCCAACAGTACTACAAGCCACTCAAGTATTACAAGAAAGCCTGGAGAATGCCACATGGTAAATGAGAAGGGTTAACTCATCTTGCTTTGGAAAACAGGAATTTTCTTCTGTCTGGAGAATTCCTATGTACAGCTAAATATAGCACAAAACCAAAAAAACATAAACTCTGGACCTTTTTGCATTGGCTGTGGAGCTGCTGCTCACTGGGAAGCATAAATGACATCATCCAGATCCATACTTAGACCAAGATGTGTTTTAAAATGCTAAATACCCTAAATAAAGATATTCCAAACTTGGCAAATTGGATGCTCCAAATCAGATCCTTATCCATAAAATACCTATATAATTAAATAATTTCATGATATTAAATTAAACCCTACCTATAAAACTACCTATTGGCAACACAGTCACACACATTTTTCCTTCATATATAGTTGTTTTATATATAAGTTTACAAATTTATAAAATATGTACATATAAAAAACCTCTTACCTCCCAGTGATAATATGGAGCACTCAAATATGTTAATGATGACCACCTCTAAAAAAGCTAGTATTAAGTAATTGTTCTATAAAAGGAACAAATTCAGGGTACAATATGGAGGCCACAAAGGGAAAACAGACCAGCTGCCTTTTCACTGAACACTGGAGCACTTGCATGTGAAGAGGAAGGGGATTATGTGAAAAATTGTACTTCATCGGATAATTAAAGTTATTATGCATAATAATTTTGCCTAGTCAGGTTTACATTTGCCACTTGTCTTGGTACATTTGAATTTACAATGGTCGTAGGACGCTTTTGTGTCTATAAAACTGTGCACAGGTTTGTGGATAATTAGTGGGCCAAATGCTGCTGTTTCAGTCTACTCTCAGGAAAACAGGAGGTTGGGAAAATGGGTTCAGGTGGTTCATTTTCCCCTTCCCATTGTAGCAGCTTCCCGCTACTTTGCCCAAGCCCTTCCTCCCAAACAGATAAAAAAATAAACAGAAACCCTCAAGAGGCAGATGTGCAGAATCCATGCTCACAGGGGCCATCCTGGATGCATTCAGTGATTTCTCATAAGGCACTGATCATGCAGTGGGCTCCTTTAAATGTGAATCAAGAAAGGGGCACAGGAATTGCGTCAACATCTCTGCTCCGTGTGTGTGCATGTGCATGTGTGTGCTCATGGTATTTTTGCTGCTGGTGCTATAGTAACTGAAGTCAGCTCAGTGCAGCTTTAACCACCAAAGCTGCTTTCTGAATTTCTATACACAGCTTTCTGCTGACAAAGGTGATAAAATATTTACTTTCCAACCACATCCAGCAGCGGGAGTTAAGGTTTTCTTGTGTTTGCTGCCATTATACTGAAGCTTCTTGCAGGAACCAGTAGTGTGGGGATGTTACGCATTATCATGTGAGAGTGTTACTAGGACACAAATCAATAAGAATGTGGGGAATTTAAGTAATGGCTCCACTAAAAGTTCTGTTCCAAAACAAGGTGAAGTAGCGTTTCAAAAGAATACACAAACATAGTCGTACTGAAAGCAGACATATTATCAGCTTGGCTGCTTTCCCAGGGAAGTGTAGTCAAATAGTTGTCCCGCAGCATTTACCCAGCTTCTGTGCAAGGGAAATGTGGCCTTTGACCACCTGGTATCCTTTCTAAAAGCTGCAGCCACAGCCTCCTGAAGAGTATCCATGTGAGTGAAATAAAACATTTATTTGGTGAGCAATAGAACTGAACAGACCAGCCATATTACACTAATTTTTCTTCGTTTTCCTCTCAAAAATTTGTTTAGCAAACTCAAATTCAACTAATGCGCTCAGTTAAAAACATTCTTTGAGGATGTTTTGCATGATCAATTTTTCACTTGTGATTTTTGAAAAACGTGAGTTTTATTCTTTGCATGATTGGCTACATTATCCCTTTTTTTTTCTTGTTCATGGGCACAATGAGTGGTGTTTGCCTGTGGTTTCCCAGCCAGTACAAGGTGCCCTCCAGTAAGAGCCTGTTTAGGCTTATATAGGGTTTCCGATACCTGCCCTTCTAAGAGTCTGTGCCTGTTCTTTGCTAGCAGAAACTGAGAGCTGCTGTGTGGCTAATCCTCAAAAACCAGTCTTTGCTGTGTGACAGCAGCTGTTTTGGTCATGGTGACTGATGGGCACTAGTTTTGGTTGTAGGCTCACACTGGGCTCTCCACATTCTTGGATAATCACTTGCCCAACAATTTGCCTGCTTATGAGCCTTAAATATCCTGAACTGTCTTAGGGTTTCCCTGACTAACTGAGCTACTGTGCTTAGTGAGAAAGCTGAGGGAAAAGTGTTGTGTGTCAGCTGTCCAAAGAGGAAATAGCCAGATATCATGGCACAGTCTGGTCTGTATGCAAAAACAAAACCAAAAAAACCAGTTGAGCTTGTTTAACTGAAAATTAAGCTGAACAAACATGCACAAACTCTCTTGGGTTGGTTTTAATCAGGCTAATATTCACTTGACTTAATCAGAACGAGTTTGAGATTAAAGCAATATAAATTATTTATCCTGAAATCAGTTCCACACAGAAAGCTGTGCCAGCTTAACTAAATTGTTTCCAGAGAAGAGGGCTGCCTTTCCATATCCTTGACCTGGGGGAAGGCTTTGACCTGAGCTTTCTTCTGACCTGTGCTGGTTTCCTTACAGCTTTTGGTTTTTTCCAATAAGGTAATTGTTCCTCTCTACAGTTGGTCACCGATGAGCTCTGTCACAGACAGCAGAGTCAATGGTGTCTCCTGGAGCAGTTTAGTGCCTCTTGCTCACCTTTGGCTAATTACCAGTCTCACAACTGCCACGGACCCTTCCCTTCATGCCATCTCCAGCACCACGCTGCACCTTTGCTCTGACATTGGGATTTGGGAAACTCTAAATGCCAGCATGCAGTGCTGTGTAAGAGTTGCATTGTCACCGTCCTCTGCAGAGAACTGCTCTCTTTCCATCAAGAAAAACACTGGCTTAATCTTTAATTCAAGGCTGTCTTTTGAGGATCACAGCCCCAGCTCAGGAACAAAGTGAGCCTGACAACAGTCACAGGCAGTAGCTGAAATATTAATCCATACTTTCGTGACATCCAGACTGGATTATAGTAATTCCCTGTCTGCAGGTCTCCCAAGGCCACCTCCTACAAAATACAACTTGTACAGAAGCCAGCCATGGGATTTAACCATGTAGTGCAGAAACAGCTCACCTCCCAGATTCTAAGCTTGGGGCTTGTCTGGAGATTTCTGTTCCTTATTTATCTCCAGGTATGCTCTTCAACTGCCAGGCACCATTCCTAACTGTAGCCATAACTGTAGCCATTTTTAGTCACTAAAAAAAAAATTCCAGCTTCAGGATGTGTGCAAGAAAAAAAAAGTGCAAAAAATCTATAAATATGGTAGGAAAGTTCTACAAATACGGTAGGCAACCTCTGGCTCTTTCCCTCCTAAGCCCATTAACCCAGGACACAGGACATATGTTATATTGGTCACTCTTCTTTTAGAGGATTGATTCACATTTCCTCAGGGCAAGAATAAGTTAACTTGAAAAAGCAACAAAATGAGGCCATGTGAAGAGCTGAGTGTTGTACACCAGTCAACTCAGATAGGACTAAAGTAAAGAGAATGTGAGGTTGAATGAGAGAAAGAAAAGCACCACCACAGGAAGATATGGCTAAAGAAAACACCGAGGGAAGAAAACAAGTTAAAGCCAACATCACCATCTGGATATTTCCAGAAGTATCAAAGCTGCAGCTTTTGTGTTGAATCAAGTGTGGGGATTGTTCCAGCCAGACTTGCTTACCTCCTATGTGCCTCAGTTTCCCCCTGAATTAAAGAGAAATATTTTTCTAAATCCTACGTTAATTCATAAGGTCAGCTCTTGGTTATCAGGTAACGAGGGAAAAGGACTGATGGGAAAATCCATAGAAACAAAAACTGCATAATGAAAACCATGTCAGTCAAGCAAACAGAGCACATGACATCTATCAGCTTTGGAAAACCACGTAAAGCTCTTTACAAATGGCAGAGGCAGTTTGGACAGCAGAGGCCAGAGTGGAGCCTGAGGTGGTCTGAGTGGCAGCCTTCAGATGCCAAATAATGGTGAGGCCAGGCACACCCAGAAAGTAGATCATGTGCTGCTCGTGGCTGGCGAGTGGTTGAACCCATACAGTTTCTGGAGACAAGGAAGGGCAAGAGTGCTCATGCATTCTCTACAGTACAGATATATAACATCAAAGGTATCCTTCTTCAAAACCCATGAGGAAAAAATCTGTATACTTCCCTCTGAATAATAGGAAACTGATAGTATCTTCGGTCTGTTTTTCCCACTAAGTGATCTCCTTAGGTGAATGAGTATTTGCTGTATAGCAAAAAGTACACTGAAAGCTTTGCCTAGAAATGCAAGACTAAAAAAGTTTTGCATTATATACCACTACCATGCCCTACTTTTCTGAAGAGTTCCAGCCTTTGAAGATTCCAGTGGGCTATTTAACAGATTTATGAAGTTATGAAAGCAAAAGTCAGGTCTGTGCTGTATAAATGCCATTAAATCCCAGTGTTGCCATTTCCTGTTAGCTGGGCTCTTCTGAAAGCCTTGTGCAAGCCAAGAAGACACATCAGAGGATGACACTTAAAAGGAATTAAATGAACTCATGATAGAGAAAAAGAGGAGGGAGAGGCAGCAGCAGTAGCCCAGAAGCACCAGTAAGTCAAACAAAGTCAAGATCTAATTTAACAGTGATCATCCCCCACCAGTTATTTAAAAATCACATTAATGTATGGACATGAGTCTTCTTATAGAATTGTGGATTTATATCCACCCAAAATAGCCTTTGGATTCCTAGACCCAGGGAAGAGTGAAAACACCCTTGGGGCCTGAAGGTCCGTCCCCGTGCCAGAGCAAACACACTGGTCACGTCACAATTACCAAAACCAACCCAACCCTGTGATAATGAAGCTTATTAAATGAATGCAAGGTGCCTTAGGTATGCATTAATAAATGTTTTAAGAGAGTAGAAAGTATTTCACTACTTCTAGTCAGGCTAAGACTGCAGTTTTCAAGCATCAGCTTTGTCTCAGTTCCTTTGAACTTGTCCAGAAATGTAGTTGTGGTTGGATTTGGGCTCGAGACAAACTTTGACCAGTGGAGGGATCGTGAAGCCAGTGTTTAGGAAAAGGAGCTGTTTGGCCCTCTGTGTATTTGCTGCTGCAGAGAAGAGCAGCAGCTGTGAGATAAGACAACTGAAGAGATTTGTAGCTTCCCTTAGCCAATTGTAACCCCCGCCGTTATCTCACCCCTCACCATCCCTCTGTTTTTTACCCTATCCCATCTCTAAGTTTTACATATACCACCCTTATACCGCCCAGATTCTAGTCCTTTCTACAAGAAACCCTTTAAAAAGCTGTTCTTTTGTCTAATAATTCTTTTCCACCAACTCTGTTTGTGTGTGTGACTTCTCTTTGACCTGGGATAGCACCTTGCCTTCCCCCCGGCTCCTAGGAGCAGTCTCACAGAGACACAGAACAGGAGTTCCCGTGGACTCGAAGCTACCCTGGAACCCAAACCGGGTCATGTAGTTGAGACTGCTGATGTTTGGATGGGTTGTAAAACCTTTCTAGGCACCAAGAGAGAGTCACGAAAGAGCATGAAGCCGGTGGTGATACACTAGCCCAAGTGCCGTCACAGACTGGAGGAAACACAGCNATTGCAAAATCTTTCTATGCACCAAGAGAGAGTCACGAGTGAGCACGAAGCCGGTGGTGATACACTAGGCACTGGAGATTATCCAGTCAGCTAAGCCCAAGTGCTGTCACAGACTGGAGGAAACACAGCACTTTATCATCTGATTTATACAAAGTTATTATGGTCAGTACAGGAGCCAGTCATCTTATTTTGATATGAACTTGAATGTGTTTTACCCTGCTTTCAGCTTCAGTTTTAGTGATATTGTCATTCGCTAACTTTGGGTTTCGGAGCCAGCAATGCTACTAAGATGCATGAAGAGTACTTTTTTCTTTAAATCTAGTTTTAGGCAGTCAGGAAACCTGTACATCACTGCACTGGTTACACCACTCACATTTTCAAGGTAGTGTCAAGAAAACTGTGGTGGTGGGAAGGAGTTTAAGTAGGAATTCTTGAGCATCGTACTACATCCACACATCCACAGCAAAGTCTATTACCTGCAAAACTCTTTGGCAGCCACTCATACTTTTCCTAGGATTTCTCGCTAAGTGTTTCTGCTAATTTCAATTATATACACATCTTTCCTTTGAGAAAATATCTACTGAGGCGGGCAGTGAATGCTGAGATGCTGGCAGAGCATGTAGCTATTTAAGGGCTTTTTCACATCTGTTTTCACAGGCAAACACTATTAAATTGTAACAATAAACCACATGGATTTTACTGGTAAGCAATCAATTTCCATGAAAGATAACAAATGCTTTCACTGAAATGGGCTAGAAATCCAAATCCCTTAAAATCTGAGTCCGTGTTCTAAACACTATGCTCTGGGCATTGCTGTAAGGACTGCTCATGGAGGGACTCAGTGTGTGCTTTCCTTAGGTTACTCATAAGCATCACCAGCAGACACAGTCACATGTGGTGTGTAACTGCACATATTTTATGCCTGGTACAAACTCAAAACATATCCCGTGGTCCAGAACAAAACACTCTTTGTGGCCCCTCTCCCATCAGCTGCTCACCAGCAACAAGCCTTCCCAGACTCTCCTAAAGAGTAGCACCTGACGGCTGGATGCCACTGGTCACCACAAATGCCTCATGTGCTGGGGTTCCCTGAGCTGCCTGACCCATGAAGTCTGTGCAAGGCAGTGTCCTGAGAACTGCTCCTGGCAGTGGCCTTCCAAATTCCTACATCTGTAGCACTGTGTAACACTGTAAACCTCAGAGACCGTCACCAAGGAAGGGTACAGAGATCATATTCTGGTCTTCCATGTAGGCCTCTGGCTAAGACCCAAGGCTGTGCACTGTATCATCCATAGAACTGACTGGGAGAGAACATCAGGAGACTCACCATGTATACAAAAGGATCTTGAGAACACTCAAAACCACTGCTACTTTATAACATCTTTTTGGCTTTGTGGGTGCTCCACGGTACCCTTGAAAAGCCTTGTCTTTGAGTAACTAATTGGTTTTTTCCCTGATGTACGATGTTTGTGATGCCTAGATTCTCCCAACTTAGCTGACTCCAGGGGAAATTTCTGAGCAAGGCCGTCTTGGTGTTACCTTTTCTCCCCTCCCCTTCCGATCTGGGATGTCAGCAACAGCAAATGCACAGATAGGTGCTCATGCACGTATTTCTCATGCATGTCCCAGTTGTTGCATCCAAAACATACATGCTCATGATTTGCGTACTCTGAGTGCCTGAGACAACGTAATCATCCATAATCATGTGAGCTGCATTCACTCCTTTTAAGAATTGCACCTTCCTTAAGAGAACTCATTTCTGCTCCTTCCAGCCCAAAGTTCAAAACTTCCAAGGCATTTCTAAGAAGTAGAAATGTAGTACTTTCCTCTCAAAATAGCAAGGTTAGAACAGCCCAGCTGCTGCAGCACCGCAACAGTATTTTTTTGTTAATATCTTCCCCAAATTCTGCCAAACCATCCCTCAGTGAATCTCCAGAAAATGCCTGCCCAACTCTTGCATTCAGTGGCAGTTTTAGGGAGATAAAGATGTGAGTGCAGCTTGAGGTTTCTCCCTGGGATGCTCTCCCAGCCACTGCTTTTAGTCACCTCCCCAAACCTGGATGAGTTTTTACCTCTAAGCAGTCTAGCCCACCACAGAACAGTATCAGTTGCTACACTAAATTTAACCAGTGGCTTTGCGAGGCACATGCAGGAGCCAGGCATGATAGGCTGTCCTTGAGAGTGGCAGCACCGGAAAGTGAGACTCCAACAGCTAACACAGGCCTATGTGTTAGATATTGCTGCTTCTGAGCAACTCCAGGTCCAACAGGTTTTGCTTACAAGTGAAGTCCCTCTTCCTCCCTCTTAGCTGCTGTTTCTGCAGAATCTTTCTCTGTCTCTCTTTCATTCCTCCCTTGTTGTGGCTGATGGAAAGGGCTGTGGAGCCAGAAAAAGTCTCACCCAAATATGCATTGATCATTTTGAAGTAATGCTCCAGCCAACTCCAGAAGATGCAATCAGCAAGCTGTAAAGGGATCGAAGATTTCTTCTTAAGAAGCATTTCTGTTAAGTTTGCAGAACAAAAAGTTCACCTGTTCTTTTACACTTGAACAGTTTCTGCTGCACAGCTGATGAAAGGCAAAAAGCCTTCTGTTACATTGTTATTAATGCCAGCAAATATGGCTGAAAATACACAGGGCTTATATTCCTTCCTTGTAGCTTATGTTACCTATTAGAACTATAATGCTATCAAAGTAATGTTCTCCATTTACATCAGCTCTAGCATTTTACCTTCAGTACAAATGCTAAGCTATCAAAATGCAGTGCTCATAATGAACACAAAGGTGCCATCTTTATTTAGATACCTTTCAGAATAGTAGTGTTGGGTCACTAATGCTATTTAGAATTGCTTCTCAGGGTAATTGGTGTATCTCTTCTTCCTGAAGTGCTGTGCTTTAATCTTTTCACTCAATAATCTCAGCCACAGAAATATTTGTATTTTCAGAACATAAAGGACTATAAATCAAGAGTGAAGTTCCTGCTTGAATCTGACTATTCAAAGCATTTCAATAGCACCTGCAGGCTGAGAAGACATCTTGCCAATTGCTTTGCAGTCTTGCTTTATTATAGGCAAAGCAAGACATAAGTAAAGGAGAAACTGCAGACCAGTAACACTGGGACTGCTTTTGTAAATAAGCAAAACATATATTTTAAAAAAATATATGTTTACTTATAATGTTTATATTATACCTCAAGAAAAGGGCTTATGTCACAGGGATTATGTTCATTTCTGCTGAATAAGGAGCAGAATTCCTAACTTGTTTGTTAGGAATTGCAAAATTAGCATATTTTTCCTCTAGTTTTTAAAATCAAGTTTACAATTATACAATATGTATATGTTAACATGTACATGTACACTTGTGTGTTACAACAGTTATTTTTCCTCTCCTTCCTATCTGGTAAGCTAATTTACTCTGAAGCATCTTTTTCAATTGTTTTCAAAATAACTATTGTTTTCACTCAAATAATCTTTTCTTCTAAACTTGCTGTTCCAGACAGGAGCACTGCACAGACAGATGCTCCTTCTTCCAAGGAGCGTTGTTGCATTCCAGTCTCCTATTTTTGAAATCATGGGACCTACCAAACAACAGGCGGGGGTCGTATTTTGCATGACAAATTTCATTTCACTCTCTGAAGCCAGGGCTTTATAAGCCATTTGTCAGCAAAAGAAGCCCATAAATCAATGGTAAAAAAGTGGCTTAGCAGCAACTAAGCTGTATAACTGAAGATGGGATACAACCATCTAACACCAGCATTTCTCTGCAAAGCTCCGCAAACACAACTCACATAAAGGAAAGGATTTGCCTGCAAGTGTGCTCCTCCACCATTGTTCAGGTTGATAGGCTTTACAGTGTTTGAGAAGGGAGACATTTGGAGGTCCCTACCTACTTCATGGTTTGACACTCCAATCCTGCAAAATAAATCTGAACTTACCTTAATTCCTTGGAGAGTATCACTGAAGTTAATAGGACTCTAAACACAAAGTAGAAATCATTTGAAAGACTGGTGGCCTGCAGGGCATGGAAAATAACCTGCCTTGAGGGAACCTACACTTGTAGGAATCCTGAATCTCCCAGGAGAGATCTCTCAGGAGAGATCTGCTTAGATGATACTGCTAACATTTTCCATACTATTTAATATCTAGATATTGTCTTTTAAGATTCTGTCTGTTAGCCTGCACCCACTGAACAAAGGGGTGATGAAGCACCATCCATTACAGAGTGACACAGGCCGCACACCATGACAGCCAAGCACCAAAGTGGGTGCAAAAACAAACCAAAGGTACAACCCTGGGGGGAAAGGAATGAGTTATTATAATAGTCCAATCACACTCTATACTTTCTATAAATATTTACCTTAGCAACAATTGGCTGATGGTGAACCAACTATCAGAATGCAAAGCAGAGCTATGGTACTATGAAGTTTCCAGTGTGTATGTTGTAGGAGCTCTTTGGTGCAGTGGAAAGCGAGGCTGAGTGTTTAAGCAACATCCTCATAATAAGCTCAGTTGAAACACTTATTTAAGGCTTCAGCCTTTCGTTCCAAACCCCTCCAGCTGTCACAACTGTCACATCAGCAGCGGGCTAATGTTTATTATGTTCTGGTTAATAAATCAGGCCCTTAAAGAGAATTCTTGAATTTGCTATTCATTATCTTTTATCCAGAGGGAAGGAATTAGGTAAGGAATTAGCTTCTAATGTGAGCCTTTTTATTAGCAACTCAGATGTAACACAGTGAAAAGCTACCAGCAAAAAGGATACATGTTCACCCAAACTCTGTGTTCCAAAGTATCTGATCTGCCATTGCTTAGCATCTCTGGAGTAAATAAAATCTGCCATCTTAGTTTTTAAAATTGACTGTTCTCTCTCTTTGTAGGTACTCACACACATAAATATTAATTAGGTCTCAGTTCCACATCCTACACACAAATATACCTAGTGCTGCCTTTTGCAGCAAAGAGAGATAATACATATTTCTTTTTGCTAACCCTTGTAGGTTAGAAGAACCAGAAGTTTATTATTTGCATTTGCAGATTTTACACATTCAAAGGCCTCTTCCATGCAAAAAGATTCAAAGACATGCAGATTTACAAATCATTGTCCTTTCAGGATGTAATTAGGCAGTAGAAATTGAGGTCACTGAGCAGCACAAGAAATGGTCAGTATACAGTTCTAAAATTATATGATAGCTCTGTTTCTTTGCTCTCATCATGTTCTAACAAGTTTTACAGAGCACAACTAAACCCACTTCTATGCTGATCCATTTACTATTCTATTTTTAATACTTAAGGGTTACTGCTCTCATCACAGCTCCTGTTCACTGCAGATTTAAATACATCAAAAATCAAAATGAAGTGTGCAACATTCCACTGGCATGTGGCCCCACTGCAGAGTGAGATACATCACTTGAAAAATTAAATAAAGCTTAAGATGAGGTGTACATGACTTTAGAAATAAGGCTGCTTTTATTAATTTTTTTTAAATACCAAGTAAAGTTTTCAGTTAAATGCAGCAGGCTCACAAGTAAGCATAAAACAAGGAGAAAGGTGATGCCTCTCTTCCTTCAGATCCAGGCACTGGCATGCTGGTGCAATTTTACTCAGAAAGGCATTGAACGTACCCATGGTATCAGTCATGTCTGAAATATACCAAGATATTTGTTATTTCAGCTGCTACCAGCACGCAGAGATTAGTGGCTAACTTTTCCTTTTCATTGTAACTAAATCTACTGTTCTATATTTCAAGAGCCCCTTCTGCTTTAAGAGGGAAGCCGAGTTAGTTACTGAGTTCTCCAGTGAACTCACTCCTCTGTGCAAGAAAGCAACGTCACTACCCATCTTAACAAGGTATCAGATACCTATTGACACCTGAGACAGCCTACTACAAACGGCTTGGAAGAAGCCATTTTACACCTTCATAACCTGATGCTTATTTCTGAGCCAGAAAGGATAAAAAACTTTTTGCTGAACCAGCTTTAGTCATGTCAATGTGAGAATATTCCGAAGGTAACGTGACGTGTCCTTGCTGACGTTGACAGCGAGCTCACATCTCTTTAACAGCTGACCAATTTTTATAATCCTTAAAATCACTGTGGATTACTAATGCTTTTCTTCTTCTAAAGCTATGAGTGACCTACAGAATGCCAGACACTCAAGTTTTCTAAAAATACCTCTAATGTAAGCTGGACAGCAGAGATTGTATTACAGAGCTTCTTTCAAGGTCACTTGCAAGATCTATGCTTACCACGGCTTTAGTATATGCATTTCAGTTTTGTCACTGGGAGTGTGTTTTACAAAAAATATCACCAGCATACATGCATGCCCATCAGCTAGAAAGAGTAATAAATTATATTCTCAGAGAAATGTATCATATTCTCACCTCGGATCAGCATTCTGAAGCGAAGGGAAACAGTCTTTGCAACAGAAATTACTTTGTTCATGGGGAGTTTTGTCAAATACAACACATTCCACCTCTCGTCTCAGGCTGTTCATCTAAATACTAGCTTCCATTTTATGATAAGATTCAAAAAACAGTATATACTAGATGTAGTCTCTTTTCTGATGGGAGATGAGGAAAATCAATAAATGCACATTCTTGAAGGAGACCCAAGAACACAGCAACAAGTAAAATACAAACCTTCACCGTCCTAAGAAATCACCTTTACTGTTTTATATAATACAATCATGTACAGCACTTAGCTGTACAAGGGTTACAGCCACAATGCAGATTTACTTTACCCATCTGTTGAAGAAATCTGAAGATTTACTGCTGTAGACTTGACTCAGTTTCTTCTCATCGAGGCCCCTCCAGTCACTATGATCTACATCCCTCTGCATCCTTACAGAGCAGATGTTACCTGTAACCACTTATATTTGTGTCTTTATCTTGTGAGGGAAAAGGTTTGTGTGCAAAGAATTTAAACTAAAACAAAGACCTCTCTTAATTCTTTACATCATTGCAATAGCTGACCAGTAACATCTCCTCCTGTTGTAACTGTACCATTCTGACATCCCCCCATTTTCTAAAATGCAATCGTGTATTAATCCAATAGTATAAGGCATTAGCCTGGATTTAAGGCTCTTTTTAAACTTAATATACCCAAATCTGAAGGGGACATAAGAAGTAGCTTATAAAGCCCACACCTCCCTCCTCCATGAAAATAGAGTATTCAGAATAAAGGGATTCCAAAGGGATAAAAATGTATACCCACTAATTCCTTTCACCTTTGTTTGAAAGACTGCTGTGAATATTTTCATTAAACAGCCAAGAACATGTAGCGACCACACTACTGCAGATAAAAGTACAACTCTTCTGTTTCAAGACATCTGGTGACAGAAGTGGAAACCATACTGCTGACGTTAGAAGTAAATTTAATTTCTAATTACTAATAACATTTGCAATAAGGCTGAAAGCAAGGCCATGGAACTTGAATAACTGTGGACAACTCAATGAGCAGCATGCTGGACACCATGCACATGTATTTTTCCAAAATTTTAATGAAAGAAGACATCTTTTGAACAACCCAGAATGAAAAGAAGGCTTGGGGGAGACCCTGTCGCTCTCTACAACTGCCTGAAAGGAGATTGTAGGCAGCTGGGACTCGGTCTCTTCTCTTAACTAACAAATGACAGGATAAGAAGAAATGGCCTCAAGTTGTGCAATGGGAGGTTTAGATTAGATATGAAGAAAAATTTCTTCACCAAAAGGGTTGTCAAGCATTGAATCAGGCTGTCCAGGGAAGTGGTGGAGTCACCAACCCTGGAAATATTTAAAAGACGTATGGATGTGGCACCTGGGGACATGGTGTCGTGGTGGACTTTGCAGTACTGGGTTAATGGTTAGACTCGATTACCTTAGGGGTCTTTACCACCCTAAACAACTCTATGATTATGCCATTGTAGTCTAAGGATGTAACATTGCAATAGTCCTGAAACAGTAAATCCATCATATCTGCACTGCATCAATAAGTTTGTTGTATTATATACACCTCCACATATACTAAATACAGGATGCCCAAAGTATCAGCCAGCTTCCAGACACACTGCAGCACTTTCTCCAAATTCTTCTGTGAATCTTCTTGTGTTATGGCATGCGCTATGCAATGTTGAGTGCAGCTTTATGAAAAGCTTGACACCTCTTCTGATTACAGTAACTTCTTTTTCTGAAAGAAGATTAGATCTTGAAAAAGCAATAGAAAATGTTAAATTTCATTTCCTTTACCATACTGATTTATTACCAGGCTTAGGTTCTATAGCTTCACAAAGATCGAGCTACCATCTCCAATTTCATAGTGGAAAAGAGCATCTCTCATTCTAGCTGGTGGTATCTACTTCTTCTTCTTTTACATGAAACTGGATTATTCAAAACAGCTCATCCACTGTGCCATAAAATTTCATAATAAATTTCACTGTCTATAAAGTGTTGATTAGTCGTGCAGCAGTCTGTAATAAAATCCCATAAATCCCAAAAAGCTGCATCGTGCTGATTTACATTGTACTTAAGAGAAAAAAAGAGCCCAATACACAACTTCATGCTTTATTGTTATATTATTGCCACATTGACAATTACAGAAAATTTATTTTGCAGTCATTTCAAGGTAACATCTGAACACCTCCTGTGCTTATATGTCATTGCAACAGATTTTGAAAGTATCAGTAACCATCAGTAGGAAATCCAGTTCACCAGTTATGATTCTTTATTTCAGGCAAGGTAATGCTTTGGTAAGAACACCAATGTATAAACATGGAAACATCCCAACAATATATATTAGGCTTTCATACAGAGACATTTTCTAACCAAACAGGAATACCTGCACTCTAAAAGCCACTAAAGCTATCTTAAAAGCCATACTCCATTGTACAAACTTACTTATCTACCTAAGTAATCAAAGAGAAAATTCAGGTGCTATGTATGCTGTATATATTGCATTAACAACCAGGAGCAGTAGTTTGTAATTCAAAAGCATCCATGTTCCTAACTTTTAGTATTACAATGGAAATGTGTTGTTGCTTTCAGAAGCACTTCTACCACCCATTACAAGACATGGAGCAGAGGTACCCAGCCCCACCTAATACTGTGCTTCCACACCGGGGTTTAGTTTTTCACTGCAGTCAGTGGAGCCAAAAGTGATCCAGCTCATCTTGAAAGACACTTCCCTTTGGTCAACAATGTCATATCTAAACTCTACCGACTGTCTGACTGCATCGCCACTAAATACAGCTGGGGTCTAGGCACTACTGCAGATGTAGGCACAACACGAGGGAGAGCTGAACCCCACCCAGCTCCCTGCCAAGGCAGCAGGTACCAGCATCAGGTGACTGCGATGATCTGCTTCACTGCTGATTCAGGTCACTGACAGCATCAACCACTTCCTGTCCTGAATCTGCAAACATTCCTAACAGCAAATTACCTCGTGTAGATATTCCACGAGGCTCAACAAATGCTACCCTTATGAATGAGTTACTCATGCGTGAATCACTTGTACACTCATAAGCAGCTACCACCAAGGCCTCTGCTGCACCAACATCAGAAACAGAAAAGCATATTTTAAAAATTATGCATATTCTAATACAGAATTATTCTTATAAACAACATTCGTTCCTTAAGGCAAGTACGGTTATCTAATTAAACTGAAATTCAGGACTGCATATACAGATTGTACATCCTTCCTCGGGTGTAGAATAAATAAATCCATGCATATAATTTGCAAAACATCATTTCCATTTCAAGCCTATGAAGAGATGAAAATGTCAGGTCCTTCTCACCTACATGAAGTAAGTTATTCCACTTGTGAAACAGGCCATATTTCCCATTATTTCACTGCTACTGTTTTAAATCAGCTGCTCAGGAAATAATGATTTAATCTGCAGAAAAATAATGTTTTTTTAAACTCTCCTCACTGGTTTTATATACTATTTGATTTTAAACATAAATAAACTAGTAAAGACCTAAGTGATCCCAAACTTTCACTGATTTTCCAGGTAATGGTTGCAGCGCTAGCTCCCACTTTTTTCACATCATTAGAAATTTTATAAACCTGAGGGGTACTAAAGGCCGTATGGTATTTGCAGTCAGTTAAAAACAGAAGGACACTTTAAAAATGTAGGCAGGATGTATAAAAATTAATTTTCCTGGTTTTTTTACAAAGATGAGTTACAGAAGGAAAATGATTGAGCTATGTGATTTTAAACTGAGCAATCAAAAGATTTAATTATGTGGCCAAAACTAAAACAATTGCTCTATTTGAAAAATAACTTTTTTTTAAACCCCTCATATCACAATTGGCCTTCACAATAAGATGACTAGGAAAAAATATGAGGTGCAACAGAGGATGTGTCATAAATGTATTTGCTAACGGTATCTCTTAATTTTAAATGGTGATCTCAAATTCTAACTTAAAAAGATTTTTCACCAATTTAAGTTCAATTCCAGAGGGTCCTGAACTCCTTCAACTTGTTATTGGAATTGAGAAATCATCACCTCAAAAATACAGCCCCTTAGTGAAACCCATGAGATCAGAGATTGGTTGCCTACAGCATCAATGTTCTTGTAACTCTGGTTTCTCTCTCCTCTTCAAACCCACAGACCTCCAACGGGAAAAACCTCAGCCAGACTGCAAGGGCAAAGGGGTGGAAAGAAGATTCAGCTGGACTTCTGCCCACTTAAGAAGGTTTTGGGGCCCTTTTATCATCTTCCTAGTTGAATTCAGAGGGCATAGTCACTGGGGTGTAACACTGTAGGATACTGAACACTACAACAATTCTACATAATCCAGACAACTACTGGTTTCTGTTTCAACACACAAAACAAATGGTAAAGGTACCAGGACCAAAGGGCCATTCTTCCCTACTGGCTTATCATAGAACTACATTAACTATCTGCTATTGCGATGACACAACTAAAAGTACAAGTTATAAGCTCATAAATCATATTATTCATACTGAAGTTCTTATCTTGGCAATAAGAAAACATTATAAAAAGGCACCCCTGATCAGCAAATATTTAATAGAGAATTTTCCATTTGGGATAACAGCCGAAGAATGTCTTCATTCTTATTATTAACCCTTGACAATTAAAGAAACAGCATGTTATTTTAGAGGTCAATTTTACTGATTTGACAGTGTGAATCCTAAAGGGTTTTTATCCTCTCTTGAAAACTTATTCACTGACAGCAGTTTGGTTGAGATCTTGATGGACAGCTCATTTGCGAGGCTGATGGATGTGCTGTTTGACATGTTGTGGGTGAGGAAGCTTTTCCACAGATGGATGTGGTTTCTGATGAGCCACCTGAGCTGCAGCTGGAGGGAAGTCCTTATCACCCTGTTCAAAGAACACACCGGGAAAAATTTCAGAAATCTTAAAAGTGTACTTTTCAGTTCAAATGGATCTAAGATTTTAAAAATGTGAAAAGCAGATGGAAAATGGTGTTGCATGTTACTCTGAAGTCCCCCCCGTACACATCCTACCACTCCAATCTTTTAGTCAACTTCAAAATTTCTCTTTCACAAGTTTCACTTGTTCCAGTTACACACACCACCCAAGCATACAGTATCTTAATGTAACCCAAGGGGAGAAAATCCCAAGCGTTCCTCTCTTCAGACCTTTTCACAAGGCCACTAAAAAGAGGAGACTATTTTAAAAATAAGTTAAGGCAGCATGAAAAACTACCTGTACAAGAAAACCTACTGTAGGAATCACAGAATCATAGAATGGCCTGGGTTGGAAGGGACTTTAAAGATCATTTACTTCCAACCCCCTTGCCATCAGCATGGGAATCTCCCACTAGACCAGGTTGCTCCAATCTGGCCTTGAACAGTTCCAGAGATGGGGCATCCACAGCTTCTCTGTGCCAGTGCCACACCACCTCACAGTATTCTTCCTGATAAGTAATCTAAACCTATTCTCTTTCAGTTTGAATCCATTCTCTCATGTCCTGTCACTATATGCTCTTGTAAATAGACAGCTCCATCTTTCTTGTAGGTTCCCTTCAGGTACTGGAAGGCTTCAATCAGGCCACCCATATGTAACACATATGTCACATACTTACCACTGCTGTTTCTAGGGTCAGTCCCATGAGGCTTTCAAAAAGCAATGGGAAACAAATACTATCGGTGCTCAGTGACATTGGGAGAACAGCACCACAACCTCTCTCTTCAGAAACCCGGACAAACATATCGTAAGCCAGGAACTCCCTGCATTCCATCAGCTCACAGGGCAACTGCCTTACACAGGGCTATTTTGTACAAAGCTGTCCTGTTTCACACCTGACCCTATTTCAATCTCCAAATTCTTCTTTCAATTCTGATGTGGTTTTGTTGTTTGTTTTTTTTTTTTAAATCACTAGGTTAACCTGTTATGTTTCTTTTTTTTTCTCTAGTCCAAGTTGCTTCCAATTTTCAAAGATCTCCTCAGACCTGACATTTTCTGCATTCTCTCCCCAATGCTGCTGAGCATCCATTCCTTATGGGCTAAGGAAAATGGCATCAGCTCACTCTTTTCATCTACAGAATCTGAGACAACCACATTACACACCCCAGTGATGTAAGGCCGTCATGATAAAGGTAACCATCAGCCATGATAAAAACCCTGTCACAGTACACAAGGCACAAATTACTAATCATATGATTAATGACTAATTAATAATAATGATTTAGCTTATGGATATCTCGGTCCTGCCTAGTGTTAAAATCTAGGGAATAACACTTTGAATCCCCAAGTACCTCAAGACACAAACGGCAGCTGAAACACATCTTCAAACATGTATCTTTACAGACAGGAGTGTTTCTCCTCATCAGAGATCAAGCTATAGCAGCACATTTAACATGCAACTGCTTCCAAAGGAAATGAATGCAGTAATAACTAGCTTAGATATAAAAAGATGATCCAATAAACTTAAAGTGCTAAAATTCAAAGTAAAACGGTGGAAGTAATTTCAATAAATAATTTCAATTTCACACAACCCCAGAAAGAATGCTTAAAGGGCCTTACACGAATATAAAAAACATAAAGCCTCTTCACAGAGAAGAGGAAGGGGTATAAAAAGGATTAATTTTGCTCTGATAGGTGATAATTCTGAAAAGCCTACAGTAATTTTTCTATGACTGAAAGAAATGTAATGATAATCTTACCCTAGCAATGACACCAGAGATGAACACCGCTGGTTTGGGTGGGCTGAAAAAAATAAGAGGGATTATTTTTAACGGTTGTTTAGAACATAAAAATGAAAAGTACGTCACACATTTAATAAGAAAAAAAAGCGGCATTTTTGGCAATTAAGGAATGTTTCAAATAGACAAGACAAATTGCCTCTTCAAACAACTATTACCTTACTAGTACTTACTCCAGTCAAAAAAACCCTGTAGATTTTGGCTGCTATTAGTTCACACTGGTTGTGACAGCAGTAAAAGGCTAGTCCAACAACACTGTTTCTTATTTAAAGCTGAGAGTCTTTGTTTGCATTGGTTTCTTAATCCTCAAATTTTATATATATGCTGCCAGCAGTACTTTAGGCTTAGTGTATTTGTGTTGCACAGTGGAAACTGTAGCTGGACTAAACTCACTGCTGTGTTAGAGAATGAAATAAATTTCTAGTTTACATCTGTCAGTCAAATGAATTAGGCATCCAAGTCTCAGGAAAAACAACACTCAGTACTTCAAATGATAGATTTTCAAGCAGATAGTTATATACTCTGTTCCAAGAAGAAGAATCATGTCTGCAATAAAACAAATATTAAAAAACATACAGCAAAGTGTACCCTGCCTTTTCATTTGCAGACCCTCCATCCATGCCAATAAGAACAGACTTTCTATAGGTAGAACTTGACTCTGAAGCTTGGTCAGCATGATTGATTGGTTACCCTGGGTCACCAATCTACTGAAGTGCCCACCTCTACCTGGAGGTCACAGCACAGCCACATCCAGCTGCTCACCCTGATGGCATTGCCAGCATGTGAGTTACAGATACTCTGCAACTTAGTCATCTCCGGGACAAGTAAAACCATACATCTGCACAGTCTACAGAACGACTGAGACCTGGAGCTCCAGAAAATCTCCACAATACAGGTAATTCTGCTGTAAGGAAATCATGTAACCTGAGGCATTGCAAAGGGAAGGAGAGTGAGGAGGTAAAGGCGTCCCTCCCTCTGAGCACGTCTGTCACTGAGGACTCAGAGCAGGTGGTTTCATTAACCCGGACTGTGAGAAGGGTTCCTACCCTGTGATGTTATGGCTCACGAGGTTGGAACAACACAAAGCAAACACAAATCAAATTATTTATTAGAGGAATGATAGTGATTATTATGGTGCACTTTACAAGTACACAGCTTGTAAAAATTTATTAACATGATGTTATGTGAAGTTAACAGGCAGCACAGTATTACACCTTGATATAATGAACTCATAAATATTGCCTGAGCCCTGTTTAAGTCATGGCATTGCTACACAGTCTCTGAGCACCCCAGTTATTTAACAAGGCTCAGAATCCCTTCTAGAAATTTTTAAAAAGTCAGAAAGACAGGATTAGAAAAAAGAAGAAAGGAAGGGAGTTCTGCTCAAAAATACTTCTATTAAAGAACAACAGTGATATTCCCCGAAATAAGAAATATTTTTTGATAGCTGTATTAGACCTTTTCAATCTAATTTTCTGTTAGTACAAACTACTAACAAGCAAAGACAGCAAAACACTTTTATTTCATCCTAATTGTACCGAGCCAGACTGTATGTTACTGTATAGTCTGAAGGAGACTTCCTGGACGCTGAGTAACAATAACTCACTAAGAAAACACAGATGTAAGTACTGCAGTAGGCTCAAGGTACGATTCACAAACTAATGGCATGACATCATAAAGAAAATGAACAAAAATGAGAAAAAAAAAAGTGTAGCAAGTTATTCTTCAATGATACATAGAATCTGACTTTAGTCACACTCAGAGAAACAGTTTTTTGCTTGACATTGTGTTATATAATGATATTGGACAGTGAGAAAGTCAAGTCAGATGGATTTTTTTCTTATTCTTACCATGACCTTTCAGTGTTCATTATGCTTGGATGATGCATGAAATTCAAATCAACATTTCCCCAAAAGAGCCTGTATTTGCTGAATGTGCCATGATTTGTTTGCTGACTACCACACTGTATTATCTGCTGTGTGTTTCATACTTCTTGCTTTAAAAACAAGTGCAATGCTTCATGGCTCTGGCCAACAACGACAACCAGAAGTAATCTCTTGCATAATGGTTATTACAAACACAGTTTTTACCACTGCAAATTGCAAAAATATTCTCAGAAACCCTGGTCTCCTGTTGAAATGTCATGCGTTCAAAGGACCCAAGCTTGCAAGTGTTAAGTTCCCTGAGTCCATAATACAGATGGATAGAGTTAGAATATTTAGTACATTTTCATATTTAACTTACTTGTATGTTCTTTTGTCTCAGGAACTAGGCTGAAGATTCTACAAAGATCATTTTCAGTTAATCTAAAACCCAATCTGATTATGTTTCAGATAGTACTGCAGAAGCAGCTAGTACATCTTCATAAAGAAGACAAAAATCAGCAATACTGTTTTCCTGGTAAAGACTATATTCTTCAAAGAATTTATCTTAAGCTCTATCACGAAATAACATATTTAGGCTTGCTTGTATGCAATTGGTTCTGTGACCATCTTTAGTTACACTGCCTTAGAAACAGGACACTGATTAGGCTATCCCATGGGTGCACAGCAGGCACCAAAACACCCCATGCTGACTCACCTAGGGTTTGTGTGGGACATTTTAGGATAGTGCTGACATACAGTGAACAAAATACGAAATCAGAGTTGCAAAAATGTTATCTCCTCCCAGATGCAGCTGGAACAGATTTCTCCTTGACTTTCCCCCTTGTTTGTCCTCTCTAGGGATTTTTGACTGTACTCTTCTTGCTTTATGCTTGATTTACAGCTTTTAAATGGAAGAACTAATGGGAAGGCTAACCTGGTTTCCAGCTCAAGTGCCTCTACCCTCCATCTACAATGATCTTCAACAGAAATCCTGGCATTTGCTCCTGGCTGACTTGGGTTTCCACACTCGGCTGCAGGCACAGACTGTAATGAGGCTTCGCCTCTGTGCTTAACTCATCACACAGGCCAAATGCTCAGCTCCTATGGAAGGCACACCAGTCTAATAGGAAGCTCATTTCCATGCATTAATTATTCTCTAGCAGGGAAAAAGACAGAAAGCTGGCCAAAAATGCAAATGATTGAGTGTGTCAGAATTTACGTTCTATGTCAAAGCCACTGCCTTTCCCCTCATTTTTACCAGATTACATTGTTCCATAAAAAAATCTTTAAAAATTTAATATGATTCATTATCTTTGATGATCTATAGAACCAGAATCAGGCCAGAGCATATATAATTGCACATCTATACTAATGAAGAATTCAATGGATCAGAGAAAGGCCTGGATAATCAGTCACTGATTCATGCTTTAATTTCATTCTTAATGAGAGAAATCTTTTCAGAGATGAACTTCGTCACAATAAATTCAATCCCTACTGCCAGACTCCCAAACCATTGGCTTTTGTGGACCCAGATAAGCTGCCAGGACCATAACTCTGTAACTGCACTCTGGGACATCTACTGGGACTGCAGTTTTGCAACATCACTCATTATCTTCCCAAGAACCTCCTGAAAACAGAAGCAAAAATGGAGAACAGGCACAGCCTATCACTGCTACATTTGTAAAGCACTTTCAAGTGCTTTAAATTCTATTGGTGTTTTATGCAAAGCACAACCTACACTTCCAGTATTTTGTAAGCTGTGATGGCTGCTCTGAGGATATACTTAATCTGATGAAAATCAGTTTGACAGATGTTGTTTTGAAGATGCAGCATTCCTTTGTCTAGGCATCAGTAAACAAGAAAGCAAAAAATCCATTATTACTTTCTGACAAAAACTGGTTTTGTTTATACATATATGTGCTTTACAGCTATTTAATGCATATGTTTATTTAAAGTTAATTAATAGCCACAGCTGATACTGTGTAAGGAACAAAACAGCATGTTTGCCAAGACTGGTTAGTGTTTGTGTCAATACTTTCAGAGCAAATCCTTATTTTATTGTAACATATGGAGAATAAGAACACATCTGTTAAGATCTGAGCATTCAGGGAACTTACCCTGATTTTACATGTGCAATGCTGCACCTGCCTAACATCAGATTCTCTACTGGATTCATTTATCCTGACTGTATTCAAATAAAATAAAGCCTTTTATTATTTCAAAATACTTAGCTTAAACAAGATCTTTATCTGACATGTAAATCATAAAGAAGAAATACTTGAAAAGATCATTAACTAGATGAAATGAAGCATTAATAATACTAAAATCTTATTCCTTCACCTTAGAGGGATTAGTTGAACAGACATACTGTAAAGACAAACACAGTGGCATCGGAATTACTGTGAAATCTCCTACAGTCCACAGAACATACCTAGGGCAGATGAGCATTTATCCAACTCCATTAAAATAGATAAACTGAATAAATTAGTTTTTTAATTTGACAGGGAATTTTACAGTTAACTGTATCTATCTCTAAATGCAGTGAATGTGCACACACACGTGCAGAGGCTGTGGATGTATATATACAAATCTTAGACAGATTCACTGCTGTTTCAGAGTGGTCCCAAATACAGAACAAAGCAGAGCACATTCCCATAACCATGGGGGGAGGAACACCTGCAGCCACTGTGCCGTTTGCAGTCCTCAATTGCCTACTGCACCATCACCTGATGGGATGGATCAGATCAGATGCTGGTTTCCAGCAGCAGTTGGACTAGAAGATCCAGTCTGGAGGAAGGACTATGAGCATTGCTCACAGTGCAATCCAGAACAAAAGGTTACATTTAGAGTTGACAAAGCAGGCAACAGACCCATGCATATGCATAGTTCCTTTCCACGTGAACTATAAGAGCTCCTGAAATGGGAAACAAGTCTCGCCACAGCCAGACATTCTAGAAGGCAAATGCTCCATGTACACTGGTGATCAGAAAAATCACAACAACATGCCAGGACAAATAAAGAATGAGAAAAAGCAATGAGGTATACCTCACAGTATACCTCAAATCAAAATACTTTGTTCAGGCCAGGAACATTCTAAGTGAAGAACCAGAGCAGAAATAAAGACAGAAAAAAGAGCTGAGAGCATGGAGAACCTTCTACAAAAGGAGAAAGCTAAGAACTATTTGCATACAGTACACAAAGGAGTGGATAATACTGCTCTCATTTACCTTCTTTACCATATAAGTAGAGAGTGACACTTGTAGAAGACATACATTTAAAACTAGTAATGGTAGATACCTTTAAAATACCATAGAATTAAGTGCAGAACCTCCTGCAAATAAAGCATCAATATCAAATTTCCATTATGTCAACACTGGAAAGAGATTAACCCACTTTAAAAAAGACAGAACTGTACAGATGCAAGGCTTCTGTTAGGCTAGAAGATTTTTTTGTCAAAGTAGGTTAAAAAAAAAGTTAAATAATTAAAACTGCATTAAACTAATCTTCTAAATGGGAATGATTCATATTTATCTTTTCATACTCGTGGGGATTAATGATATGTTTTATCCCTGGCGATCACCTTTTGCTGTTTTAAGAAAGCCTGGTAAACAGACATATGGAATATATAAATAATAGCATGACGTGTTTTTCGAAGACTTCAGAACCACAAATCATGTCATTTTTTTTTAACTATCGAAGAGTAACACTGGAGCTTGTAACTTGGCGTTTCCTTGTTTGAATCAAATCATTGAGTGGTATGTACTGCGACCTGTAGTTGGGCTCTAGCTGTGGAAAGCAAATGAGAAATTCCCATGACAGTCATGAAGAAAGCAAAGGAGAAATTCCGGCAAACCAAAGAGATACCAATGCAGAACTTGGAGCTGTGCCCAACTCCCTGATCCATGGGCAAAGGCAGCACACAGACAGCACACCTCTTGCCCATTCAGCACCCCAAAACAGCAGGGACTTGAAAAATGAGCACAACCTTCCACTCAACAGCTTGCCCTTTATTTCCCTGCTCATTTCCAAATAAACAATTTACTTACAATTTGCTTAGGCAAGCAAAATGAAAACCATATATGAAATAGTGTGATCTGCAGCTACTCAATGATCCCCCAACTAATGAGAGCAAGTTTTGTGGTTTTATACCTTGTCCTGGCATAAACAGAAAGTTCCCCAAGTATTCCGAACAGATTTTCATCTTCAGGCAACAAAACTTCAGACTTTAATCCTGCCCTTCTATTTTTGGAATGAAAAGTTTTGTGGCCAGTTGTTCAAACCACCGAGCTTAATCTCCAAGGTTGTTTGGGAATTTATATTTTCTGGTTGTGAAACATGAAAGTTAACTAGACTTAGTTTCAGTTTAATGCCTTTTTAAAGATATCCAGATACTTCTTTATAGGGGTGCCTATTTGAATTTACATAGTTGCCTTTGATTTTGGCATTGTCTGCAAAAATAAATTTCAAGATGATTAAAACCACACCGAGATGATTAAAAACACATTTCTCAGCAAGAGAATGAAACTAACAAGCACACTGCTCATCAGCTTGCCTGAAATACTTTCCCATTGGTTGTAATTGGTTTAGGTTATTAATTTTCTGGACAGAAAAGTAATAATTAGTCTGACTGACTACCATAGGGAAATATTTTAGCTGATTGCATGGGGACATACAGTATCTGATATTCTATGATAATTTATCCTGTTGAGGTCATTTATTTATCTGCCAGTGGCTTTCAGACCATTAAAATCATCCACAGGATGGCACTGTTGAACCTCTGACTCTCGTGTGTACAGTGAGTAGGGAACAACCTCAAAGGAATCCAGATGCTGCAGCAAATACTAAAACAAGTAAAAAGCATTACTTCCCCTTGATGCCAAATCTTGATAAAATGCAATACATATACACACACATTACACAAAATTCATACACATACTCATAGATACTGCTTTTGGAAAACAATTTTCTTGTCCCCATGTACCAGGCTGTGCTCTGATACATCCCAAGAAATAGTTTCCACTCTGCTAAATTGTTTCTCTTCCTATGCAGGCAAAATTAATGGAAGTTTAGAGCAAGAACTCAATGTCCTATCAGGATATTTTAATTATGATTTGTTTTGCTATTCACGTGTAAGCAAATTGGGTGTCCCAATCTTTTAATGAGGTGGTAAATCACTGGCCATTACATTTAATAGCAACTGACTGACATTCATTGTTCTTACATTCAACCCATGTTCTTACTATCAACCCATTGCAGCATATGGTCTGATTAATCTCACCAGCCTCCCATTCATCTTTGGTTTTAGTGCATGTATTAGCCATAAAAGAAAATTATTTAAGAAAGATATCCACCAACTCTTACCTATATTGTTGTACATGATAGTGCTATCAGAGAATAAATTTCTCTCTCATGTGTCTTCTTCTGATCACAAAATGAAGATTTAAGTATTTCACCTTTTCTATAGACTCAGAGGATTCAGGAATAGTCTGCAATTCTCCAACTGCTGGTTGATTTATTGAGGTTCAATCCTGTTATTGCAGTAGCTACAGTAGCTCTTAGTGAACAGCAATGACAAACTTCTCACAGGCAGTGACTGCAGCATTAGCCCACTTAATAATCTGTAAGCACTTAACTGTGGAAAAAAATAGTAGTGCAAGTAGTGCTTAAATGGTGACACTACTCAAAGGAAACTCTAAAATAAGGAATGAAGTAGACTTCTAAGAACTTGCAAAATGACCAAAAACCATGGCACAAGGGGAGAAAGAAGGAAGTCTCCCATGAGTTTGTCAAGTGCTGAAGTGCATCTCTATGCACGTTCCCACAACAGCAACATACTTCCACGCTGAGACTATCACGACCATGGGCCTGTACTGCAGTGCCTTGGCTACAGAAACACATGAGCCAGTTGTGGCACGGTTGTAGCTCCTCCACTTCCCAGCAGATGAAAGATGGCACGGAACTGGAAAAACAGCATGTCACTGTACTAGGAATACAGGATGTCAGTGCAGTGAGCAAAACACAAGAAGGTAGAAGCTAACGAGAAGGTGAAAATCTTCTCACTCCTGCCCAGGTGAATCTGTGTTTGTCTCAGACACACGGCAGTGGTCTGGAATTTCCCAACCTTTCCTGTTAAGAGTTCATAACCTGAATCTCACTTTCCCATGTTTTATGGTATTAACCTTTCGGTAGATGTGCATCTTTCGCTCTCCTACTGCTTTGAGCATTGCAATAGCATTTGTTATTACCCCAAACGGCACCACAGACACAAAGTCTAACGTGCACATGTGTCCACACATGCATAAATACTACATCATCTTCCACAAAGACACAACTGTTGTGAGGAGCCTTCTCAACCCAAATTTACACTGTGCATTTTGCATGGCTTCCATTCTGCAGTTGCAAACAGCTCTGCACACAGCACAACAGACCATGACGACGTTCGTTCCCATTTCAACAGGCCTCTCCTGGGAAAGCTCTGAGCACAACAAAGGGTGTTGTGGAAGGTCATGAAAATACTCTGGTAGTATCAGATCCCATGCTGAAGATGGTGTGAGCTGGCTGTTATTGGCCAGGACCTTGCTTTAGTTACAACCCTGCTGAAGTTATTGACACAATTCTCCCTATTCTCCAGTGGCAAGTGGAGGCATAAATCTTGTCATAGGAATAAGAGACCAGTAAACCCTGGAACCTGGAATTCCTCTTAATTCAGACACAAAAAACAGAGAAACGTTCTTTACGTATGCAGTCTTACTTTCAGAGCTCACAAAGGAGCAACAGAAGACAGAATTAAAAAATGTTTTTAACTTAAACAGCTTACTTTCAATAGCAAGAAACTTCCTAGCCCCTAATACACTTGGCCCAGGCAGATTTTTATGCAACACAAGACAAAGAACAAAGTTCTGACAAAGGGAGCCCAGGTAGATTTTTAATGCAACACAAGACAAAGTTCTGACAAAGGGATTCAGACAGAGGTATGACTTTGTTTAAATGAACTTGCAGAAACATAATTTCTCCACAGAGAAACTGACCTGAGAGGAAGCAACCACTTCATTCCTCTACTAACACGACTACACCTGTGCTGAGCTGTGGTGGTCGGAAAGGCAGTATCTTCATTTTCCATCTCTAAACATCCAGTCACCTAAACACAATCAGAACAGGCTGTTTCTTCCTTCCATATTTATCTTAAGGGTTTAATCTAGGAGGTCAATAACAGCTATAACTACAATCATCTGCAAAACTTCCACTGTCAACGGGACTGGAACTTGGTACCATGCAAATACAGAGAAAATGACCTTGAGGAGATCAATAGCAATGAGATTCAAAGCATTATAATATGAAGGATGCCAAGAGGGGTTCTCAGATGGTAAGCTTTCACTCAGTGTAAAATAAATGTCTATCTTCGTAAAGTGATAATAGAAACCATGACAATGCAAATGGGTAACAGATCAATGTGAATATAGTCCTAAACTGGTACCCATTCACTTCAATGGGACATAGAGATCTTAAAGCTCCCGAATGTCAATACCACTAGTGATTTTTCTGTGAATCTAACAAGAATGACTACTAATTTTCTAGTTGAATCTGTTAAATCTGTCACGTCCTGGTGTTCCATTTGTTTGAATGCCTTTTAATTGCTTTTATAACAGTGAAAGCAGTTCATTTCCTTAGAGAAGTACTACAGCACCTGCAGGATGGCAGCTGACCACCTGGCAACATTACCTTCTCCCACACAGAGCACAATTAGATTGCATTTTTTCTGTTTGTGATGCACATATAGCTTTGCTTCTTCACTTTGCTTCTACAGGACAAACAGCTTCCTCTCTGGAGAATGAAAATAAAATAAGCATGCAAAGTCTCACCTGAGTTTACATTTACTAAATAGCAGCAGTATTGTTGGTACTGTATACTGGTAGTTTGTACTAGTATTTTATACAACCCATTTCCATACACCGCACAACAGAAAAGAAAAAAGATGCACTAAAAATTACTCATTTTATTTCACCCTCTACCTGGTAGGACAGTTCTGGCTGGAGTACTGTCTAAAGTTATGTTTCTGTAATTCTAGCTGAAGGGTGTCCTCAGCAAGAACACAATTCTTCAAAAAAACAACTGCTTGGGAGAAGTACCTCTGGTCACTGTCTGGATGTTATAACAAAGGAGCTGACTTAAGAAATTAGTAGCCCACTCACCTTTGAAACATTTACCTATCTAAGTATCAACTTTGGTTAGATCAGCAAAAATAACTTTTTCTAAAGATTCCTTGATTCATCTGTATGCTTCAAAAACCTATTTCTGTCATCCGGTGTGTATTTGGACATAGAAATATTTTAATTAATGGGTTTTTATTTATTAATCAAGCAGGATACACCTGCTGTAGGAGCCCATTAATAGGCAAATGTAGAGATCTCTCCTGATTCAGAAGGTAATTTTTTACTCTGCGTAGTTCAGTGGAGTCACAGTATGTCAATGTGAAGAGTAATGAAAATGAACACCACCACAATCAGATTTTCAAACAATTAAAAAGTGAAAATAGCAATCATCACAATTACTACACTTTCTATCATACACACAACCAGGTGTATGGCTTGTAAATGCTACACTAACATAACTTTCCATAATGTGGTGTGACTTACTCATAGCTTAATTATTTTCAAATTGTTATGTTTTGGAGAAACATTTTGTCATTATGAGACATTTCCACTACAAAAGTGTATTTTCCATTATTTATCTCTTGGTTCTATTTTCTTATTTTCCTTCCCACCATTAAGACTCGTGAATCTGCTGGGACACAGAGCTAAACATTTCTGTAACGCTTATTATTTTAAGAGTTCAATCTAAAAAATATCCCTGTTTAGTTTTCATTACAAAAGCAAGAGGTTAGAGGGAGCTCAAGATCTACAGGAACAAGGACCAGAGGAAATTTTTTAACAGTACTTTTTGGCAGAGGGCACAGGGGAAGTAGGGATGCTGTTCTCTCAATCCTCTCCATCTCTAGCTACCTCTAACAGCCTCTAAGAACCCAAGGTCTAGTTCCCAAACCAATACTTATTTTGGTTGTTTTTAATAACAACGCATTAACTGTGCAACAACAGCAAGTTAATCATCACACTGTTTATTTTCTAGGAAGTGATGACTTTGGATAACATATTTCCAAAGTCAACGCTTTCCTGAGAAAACATATCTGTAGCATACAGTATGATCACTTCACATGTAAATAGAGAAGATCAGGAATTTGGAACTTGTAGCAGCTAAATTTTGCTGTGGGCTGGAGTGCAAGATGATGCACTGCCTGATTCAGCTGAACTCTTATGAATTCACATGATCTTAGACACAGCTGAAAACCTCTGCAACAAGAATACTTTAGAGGAAATGCACCCATTTGGATCTTAACTGTCTTCCCTTTTTTAATCAAAGAAAATTAAAGATACACTGTTCTGAGATTGCTAAGTCAAAGAATACCAAGAAAGGATTCAAATGGTTATCCTGCTCACATCAGAAAAAACATACCATGAAAGAGTGTGAACAATAAGAGACAAAGGCAGTAGAAATAATGCTGACAGAAATGCATGCATCTGAAAAAGATCTCAGACTCAATTAAGGCTCTAAATTCTGGTTTGGTAACTTACACTATAGATAGTCTTAAAAAACTGTGCAAAAAAAAAATAAATCCAGGTTTTTATTTAACTGTAAATGAGATATATTATTTGAGTTTTTAATTGAGAGAAAACTGCAAAATGTAAAATAGCAAAGGTCAATGGAATCCGGCAAAGCTAAAAGTAACAATAATGTATTTTGGGAAATGGTATCTATCTGTGGTCACTTCTCAGTCTCATAGTGAGTCCCAAATAAGTGGTGAGGCTACAATTCAGGCTGTTCCCAGACACATAAAGCTGGTTCAATGAATATGCAGTATCTGATGAGGGCTGAAAAAATGCCTCGTGTATTACTACAGGTTTTTGGTCACAGCCAGATAGTTCTGCTTAAAAACTCAAAATAAGAACACAAGAAGCCAAATTAATGTCTGATACATTTACTGCTTGTACTTCTATCACTTGCAATCCTCCTTTCACATTATTGCCTGAGATCACATTTTATAATCTGGTACGTGTAAATTTTTGACCAACAACCACTTTGCACACTTTTTTAATTCAAATACCTACCTATTCATTCTGAGTTTATCACCAGCAGGAATAAAGCAAAAAAGAGCAGGTGTAAAGAGAACATCCTTAATTTACCAAAAGGCCAAATAATTTTCTAATTTTCATCCTCTATATTTATGGCAAAACTTTGTATTAACCAATGTGGCATTCCTGTTATTAACCTGCACTGCCAAGAGAGGAGACAGACCTCTTGTGTATACTTGCTCTCAGTACTTGCTGCTATGACATTAAAATTGACAGAAGGGTATTGGGCTTCTGTCATATTTATTTAAAATCTTCATGCAGAAGAAGCCCATGGAGACATACCCTAGGCACCCAGATGACAGCAATGCGATTGCTGCTACATAATGGTCAGCTGCAAACTGAAGTTTAATTTCATTTTTGCCTATCAGAGGGATCTCTTCTAGCTACTTCCAGTTATAAAGAAATTTCCATGAATTTTACAGCAGCAATCCTCATTCATAACTGTAATACATCCAAAGAAGTGGAAAGTAAAAAAGCGTACAGGAGCTTTAAGCGAGACATGCAAGTTTTGTTGCAAAGCTCTGCTGTGGAGAACAGTAGCACTTCCTGATGTAACACAGAGAGGATAATAGAACACTCCACAGCTCAGAAAAAACACGGTGCAATCATGCTACTCGATCTGTGAGTGGAAGTAAGAAGAGAAGGGCCCACTCTTTCCAAGGACAGTTCAAGACTTTTTGTGAGTACTGGGCAAAAGTACAGTAGGAGACAAAACTGAAAGGAGAGGAAAAGGAAAGGCAAAGTGGAAGAAAAAAAAGGAAGGAAAAACGGACATCCTCTCCTTTGGTAGTACTGCTGAATAAGCATCAGGAAAAATGTCCTAAAACAAGTCAGTGTGTGAGCTCCTGTGACAGGCCCAGATAACAGGGCACAAGAGATACCCAGGGACACACTTCATGTTACCAGAACAAGTTATCTTGTTTTGTAGACAACAGTAACACTAGAGAAAGCACATGAAAAGACAATGCAAAGATGCCACTGATTTGCCTATGAAGTGCTTTGATGTAGATACTGCAGGATATCAGTAACAGGCATTTTGCCATGGGCTTACTGCCTCACACAGACAAAGAGCTCGGCTATGACCTTGTTAAGCATGCAAAGGGAGACAACACTGGTGCACAAATATTCTCTCTTCTCCCCCTTTTCTGTCTGGGTAGACTAATTACAGTCACACGTATGCAATTCCTCCCCCCCCCCCCCCCCCCCCCCCCCCCCCCCCCCCCCCCCCCCCCTCCCTCTCCCTCCTCC
>VYXB01006061.1:892525-912456 GCA_013397135.1 Pachyramphus minor
TTACGTAAAAATTGTATGGAATACTGGGAGCATGCTCACTTCCTTGGTTACAACCTGGTTACCAGGAAAGGACCTGGACCAAACAGGGAACCTCCTGTATTTCAATTTGTGCCCATTGTCTCTGGTCCTGTCACTGAGTACCACCAAAAACTGCATGGTTCCCTTTTCTTTGCATCCTCCTTTCAGGTATTTATCCATACTGAAAAGCTCACCCTGCGCCTTCAGGCTGAACAATCCCAGCTCTTCCCATCTTTTTTTCATAGCAGAGGTGCTCCAGTTTCTTCAGCATTTTGTGGCCCTTCACTGAGTAGACTCTGACGAGTAACTCCAACTCTCTCTTGTATCAAGGAGCCCGGAACGTGACACAATTCTTTGGCACATCAGCCCCTTGCCCCAGTTTTGTGCCATATGTAAACTTGCTGTGGGCATAGACTACCCCATCACCCAAACCATTAATGAAGATGTTGAACTGGACTGAACCAGATCCAGCACTGACCCCAGGATACATTACTAATTACTGGCCTCTGACTAGACTTCCTTCCACTGATAACTGCTCTCTGGGCCTGCTTATTCAGCCACTTTTCAATCGACCTCGCTGTATGCTTATCTAGTCCATACTTCATCATATCCACTCTATAAAGATCTTAGGGCAAACAGCACTGAAAGCCTTGCTGAAGTCTAGGTAGACAACATCCAAGGCTCTCCCCTGGTCTATCAAGCTAATATTTTCATTGCAGAAGTTTACCAAGTTTGTCAAGCATGACTTCCCTTGGGTGAATCCATGTTAAATTTCCTGTCACTTCTGTGTCCTTCTAGTGCCTGGAAATGGTTTCCAGGATTAGCTGCTTAATCACCATCTCAGGAACTGATCAGTCTGTAGTTCTCTGGCTCCTTCTGATTCCTTAAGTGCTTATAAATACGGGGAATTTTCTTATTATTCCAAGAGTTTCTGTTAGGTGCTTCAAGAAAACAAAAAAGCTACTGGAAGAGTGGGACAATGTCAAAATTATGAACAAGATTTTATTCTTCAAAAGATTTTTTTTATCTTTTAACTTAGCTGAATATTTTGCATCAAATATAGTTCCATATAAAGCATTCAAAACTTTTTGAGACAGATTATGCAGTGATTATGCTGAAATAAATACAAAAGATAATTACAGAACTATGAACTCATGAAGTGATGAAGATATCCACATTTACATTTTATGGTTCAGAATTAACTATATGCATGTACATTCCTCTATGAAAAACAGCAGAATAGCGAATTTCAGCAGTATTACATTTTTACGGTCTTAAAAGTTATTATCTACAAAAATAGTTTTTACATAGTGCTATTGCACAGAAGAATTCGATTTCCTCCTTCCTTGCATTTATGAAGTCAACTTCTGTATAAAACAATTCAACCATTCTAATATAATCATCTAACAGATGAGAGACTTCTGGGGTATGGAAACTCCAGAAATTATTGTATGGAGACCTATTTGAAGTAAGTGGTACATGTAATACGAAAAAGGTATTGTATCAGTGATGTAAAGTGTAGACAAATCTTGTGCACCTAAAATATCTGGGGAAGATTAATCTAAAAATCCTGCAAGGTAAACAAACTGGAAAGCAATGGGCCTCTCCAGTCAGCACTGTTCATCTTCACAGAAACTGTGTGGATTAAAAGACATTAAAAACTTAACAGAAAACCAGTGAACTTGTGACACAGCAGCATCTTAGTCAAATCCCATGAAAATTAACTTGTAAACTGTTTTCTTCCCCCCTATTAGCCTTTTCACCCTAAAATAAAGCTGTCCAAAGGTTGGCTAATTGCTGTTTAATGTGGGCAACCAGAAACATGATAGAGAAAACAAACTCTGTCAGAGTTACCACACTAAATTACAAATACAAACACTTTAAAAATCCAGTTCTGACAGCAGAGAACAGGGAACTACTGATAAAAGTGACACCACAAAAATAATTCTACAACTGCAATAAATAATGGCAAACAAATTAAATTAGGGTCTAGGAACTGCCTGTTTATAGGTTGGTCACAGGAACCTGCAACATCCCCTTAAAAAGGAATACATAATACTCTTCACATTAAAGTTCATTTTGGCTGAGATAATTTACACAGCCAGGAAGAAATGCACATTTCATAAATAAGCCCAATATGAAAACTTTAAATAACAAGTTCCTCTTAGTCTAAGATACAGGGCCAACCTTTTTCTATTAAAACACAAAGCTTTGAATTAAAATTTCTGTCCATTTACACAACAATACAGATATTTAGACCTTACACTTTCTACCATTCTGTGTGTTCAGGTCTGCCAAACCAGTTTAAAAAAAAAATCCAGTGCATAGCTGGACAGCTATTCCTGTCCTGTACTTTGGCAGCATTAGTTCGTGCATTGCAGATGACTTTAACTATGAGAGTTTCATCCAAGCTAATGTCTGTCTTGATGAGAATGAACCTCTTATCTATAGCAAGAAGCGTTCTCTGAGATGCTAAACTCTTTGGTTGAAACAGCCTATATTACTATCCCCTGAATTTCAAAAAACAAGTAAAATTACCTCTGTTTCTCCCAGTTACTTAAAATCAACACACTGATTAGGTAAGGGTTGTCTTCCGGGATCAACTGGTTCTTGCAATTCAGCTAAGGGAAAATAAATGTAAATAACAAAGATCTTGAAGTGATGTACAACAGAAATCATGGGGCGGGACTCACACAACATTACTTACTTGAACACATCTAGCCATACGTAAGTCAGACCATATTACCTCTTAACTGACTAAAACTTCATCCTGATATGTCTTGAAATATTCATATGTGACTGAGCAGAAGCGGGACAGTTCCAACCAGGATTTGACTTCCTCCACAGAACAAGCTGTCTAACCTCTGCAGGTAGAAGTATCTACCACAGAAAGTACTGATTCTCTGGAAAACAGGGATGTAGTTTAACTCTTTGAATAACTACCTTCAAGGGAAGATAAGTTGCTCTGCCATATTGAGAGTGGAAGCAACTTTAAGAAGCTGTGGCATTGCTACAGCTTATCAGAGAGTCTCACCTGTCACTTCTCTACCAAGAACATTCTCTTTGGCATTTGTGTGTGTGGCAAAAAAATGAGGTGTTAAGGAGACAGCATTGTTCCCATGATGACCTAAGGCAAGATGTGTAGGAATCTTCAGGCGCAAAACAGAAGTCTGAAGACTTCAAACATATAAAGGTCCACAACACCAAAAGCTCATCTAAATTTCCAGCTATATTATGAGGTCTAATGAGATACACCATGTGTGCTTGTAGATAAAGCACTTCTGCTTCCAGGTATCTGCTTCGCATGGCTAAGGCAAAGCAAACACAGTTCACACTGTACAAGATTTGTCAAAGCTTCATGGGTCAAATGAAACTGTTCTGCAAGTTTGGCAGAGGGTAATATCCTCAAAAACAACACAAAAGACACCAACTATTGTTTATCATCATTGCTTCTATGTGTTGCCGCTACTATACACTGCTACAAAGGAAAAATCCCAGGAGATCCGAGTGCAGAAAACATGAGCTTCACAGGCCAGGCAGGAGCAGATGAAAACAAAAAAGACAAAAGATTGGGATTTGTGAGAATGAGGTAAAGACACGTGAAGCTAAATTGGAGAGAAATCTGAGTGATACTACGACGAAATACAGGCTATAGATGATGAGGCCGATGAAGAAACAAACTAAGTTCTACAGCTAATACACCTAATTTCTCTCTTGTATTCCTGATGAACAGCAAGCTGAACATGAGCCAGCAGTCTTCCCTGGCAGCCTATAATGTTGGCACTATTTTGTGCTTGAAATTAATCCATCTGCTAGTGCTCACTAGACCACATCTGGAATAATGTGTCCAGCTCTGGGCCCCCAAAACATCAATACAGTGGTGAGGACCACCAATACAGTGAGGACCATCAGGATGTGCAGGAACCACTTATGCTGTGAGGAAAGGCTTACAGAACTAACTGGGTTTGCTCAAGCTGCAGGAACAAAGGCTTTGGGGAAACCTAATAGCAGCCTGCCAGTGCATACAAGGAGGTTACCCAGAAGACAGAGCCAGGCTCTGAACAGTGGTACATGCCTGCAGGATGAGACAGCAGGGAGGTTCGTATCAGTTATGAGGAGAAACTTACCATGAGAACAGTGGAGCAGCAGAACGGGTTGCTTGTAGGGATTGTGTAGCCTCCATCTTTGGTTCCATCAGGCTCTGGCTGAATAACACCTTAAGTATTCATTCTGGTCTGACTTCATAGTCATCCCTGCCTTGAGTCTATACTAGAGATCTCTAAAGGCCCTCTCCAACCTGTATTATCTTATGATCCAGAGTCTGGACTGTGTCCTTCAGATGCTGTGATTTGTAAGAAGCTTAGAACTTTAATCCAGGCAATCTGCACCTGGCAATTTGTTCCTAACATATTTGTTCCTAATATATTGCAATCTGACCAACTGCAAACTTTTAGCAAAAGTGCTAATGACTAAATGATGTTCACAGTGGTCACTTCCCTGCTATTCATCTCATCAACAGCTCTTTGCCTTCATCTGTTCCCGTCCCACTCCGCAATCAACTGAGACATTTCTGAAGTCTCATCATGGCCTTTGGTGTAAATGTGCATCTTCAAACTTTTTCAATTAACTTACACTCCCATCTAGCATATACCCAGGTAGAAAAGAAAATTGTGCTAATGGTATGTAAATTGTTTAAAATGAAAGAGGCTGAGAAACCGACAGAAGAGAGGGATGAGGGCATGTATGAACTGAACCTTACTTAATGGAATTTAGATGATTCTACTCAGTTTGTCTCTAATAAACAGAGTTCACAAATTGCATTCAATTAATTTCTTTTAAATGTTACCCTCATATAACCCTGTCTTTCTTCAGCAAACAGACCTCTGGTGATCAATGATGATCACACAAGAAGTCCCCTTGCTCTAACAGGTGCTAAGGGTTTAGCAAACAAGCTAGGGAATCCTCAAGAAAGAAAATATCTAGGACTGAAGGAATCTAGTAGTTTCCCAGAATATATGCCAAAGCTATACTTGGCAAATCACATAACCAAACTTTTCACAGATCATACATTTTTTTCTTGTTGTTTTATAGTGTCCAACTTGAGATCTTCAATTCAACAACAGAAGGGTCGATGAAAAAGGCAACAGGAGCTACAGGTGGAAGATACCAAGTGTTAGATGCAAGCTAAGTATTCTAATATGACTGTGTCTTAGGGTCAAGTTGGCCAACTACTTAACTGTACTCTCTGTAACATTAAACTCAGCTTCTTCATACCTTAAGAATGTTTTAAAAATAAAGTGATGCTGAAAGCACCACTTATAAGCACTATCAAAAAGCCCATGAGGAAATTGAGATACTGCTGTGAAAAAAGATTTTTAAAGTGTAATAAATAGGAACTAGAGCCACAGGAAATTCAATGGGGATTATAAAAAGTTGAGCAAGTAGCTGCTTAATGGCATAAATTCTGTGGAATAAAGCAAGTTTTGAAGAAAACCTGGAGAGCTGATCATGCAACTAAAGTCTGTCACTGAATATGTAGATGGGAACAGATTTAAGCCCAAACCTTAGGTTTGGGAGTTTTAGTTTGTTTGTTTGAAGCCTTACTGTTACTTTAAGAGAACTTTTGCACATACGGATCTTCTGATTGGTATAATTTCAGTGTGATGGTCTAATAATTAAGAAAAGTTAAATCTGAAGCAGTTGTTATGGAATTCTCAAGTCTGAAAGAACAGGGAAGTTTTCTGCCGCTCCCACTGCTTTTGGAAGAAAACACCAAACCAAAGGTCAATGAAGGTTAATTTGATTCCTGTTTTTTAAGCTTAGCTTGGCCCAGTAATATTATTTAGGCTATCTGAAATCTTTCTTGCAGCAGGGTAAAGAAAAAGGAGAAAGCTTTTTCTGCTCTTCTGAAGAGCCTTTACACAATGGGTGCAGGGCTGCACATAGCTCATTAGATGGGATGAAATCTCCAAATTTGCTTTTAACAAGTGAAGTTGGAAAACAGATTTCATCATACTAACCATCACAGTGATGAAGGTTTGTAGATAATTATATTCACCAGAAGTATTAGTTAATTAAGCCAGAAGTGTAAGCGACAGTAGTAATGAGCTATCATCCTCTGCGCTGGATAGCATTTCAGGAGGTAAAGACATTCTGCTAATACCTTGTGTCTAGTTCCTGGCCATAAAGGATCAGGAGCAGCAGCATTAGAAGCGAATACATACTTCTGCACTTCCTTCTGTTTCTCAAATTTTATCCCTTCTACCATTCAACTTTGAGTATTGATTTTTATCTCCTCCTTCCTCTCCTTCTTTCTATCCAGGTCTTTATTAATTTCAGTAGGCCTATCACTCAGTTTTCTGCCCTATCTAGCACAGTACAAGTCTCTCTCTCTTTCTCTCTCAGACGATCACCTTCTCATCATCTTTTCAGACAACTGCAATCTTTTCTTCCAAGAGCCTCCTCCTAACTCCTTGACCCTCCCTTCTTCGTCCTAGAAAGATATCCATCCCCTCAGGATCTTTAATTCTTCCCATTATTATCTAGCTCTGATAAATTACTGCTTGGAGACACTAGTCCCTGCATATTTCTACAGCCAGGATCCTCTGCTGATTTACTTCTTATTGCAGGATCAAAAAGGAACTTCAGAAAACAGAACATTTCCCTGCTGCTGCTAACCAGTACTCCTCCAGAGACTGCAAACTGAGAGTGGAAAAAAAGCGCAATTCCTTAGGAAAGAAACAAATGCTAACATATATTTAAGAGTCAACATAATTTGAAAGTTTTGCTAAAAATCTTTCTGGTATTGTGCAGTTTTGGCCGCTGTCACAAGGCAAGAGCTGATAAATGTTAAGTCACTTCTTCTAAATAACTGCTGGAACAAAGCAAAGAGAAGAAACTGATGGCAGCAAGCAAAGACAGCTGCCTACAAAGACAGCACTTAGCCCAGATTGGTGCCTGAAGTGTTACCTTCCTGACAAACCACTGCCTTTTCTATTTCAAAGCCAGTCTCACAGCAGCATAAAGTAAGCTGCTTTTAATTTCTGAGAGAACTGACTGCATTCTGTGACTGCCCAAAAGGTAATGCCTAATTACACTAGTCTGAAGTGATAACAATAAAACTTTGATGATTCATACAATTGGTTCCAAGTTTATCTATGCCAGTTGCCAAGCAGTTCTTTTCAGTCTTCACTTTGATCAGAGAAAGTGACCTTGCTGTCCTTTTAATACCAGCTGTAAAATAAGCTCGCAATTAGTTCTTTAAAGTTCAAGTGATTCTAATGAAATCTCTTATGACCAAAAATGCAAATTAATTTTTTAGTTCTACATTTTGGCAGTTTAGGGAATTGAGATTGCTCTCTGTCCCAGATATGCTAGAGTGGGGAAAAAAACATTACCAGAACCAAGAACATCAGGGTAAACATACTAACATGTTGCCAGAGCTAGCAATATTTTTATACTATGTTAATTAGCAAAGATTATGAAACAAAAGTTTTTAAAAGCATTTGATGAAAAGAGCACAAAAACTTGAGTTATTTCTACAGAAGCAAAACTTATAGGCAGCTGTTCCTAAAAACATGCATGTTTCAGCTCTTCTTTTCTCATTAAGTCAAACAACGGTTAGATAATAGAGCTGAAAACGATTTTTGGTACCAATGTATTTATCGTGTTTCCCAGCACATCAAGCTGTCAGACTAACAATTAGTTTCATTTCAAATTAAACCTGACAGGCAGTCCCTTGGTGAAAGAACACATGTTAATTTAACTAAAACACATCTCTCTTCTCTTTCAAAATACCTCTTCTATCAAGAACACAGCTTCTGCGATACTCTTCCTATCATTCCGCAAATTCTTACTGCCAACACAGTGAACCTTTAACTTCCCATCAAGTAGCAAACTGAAATCCAGATTTAGATGGTCCCATCAATTACCTAGCAAAGCTGTTAATGTTGTATATAAACAGGGTAACTTCTCCTACATTAGCCTGTTAAATAAGGATGACAATCCCCTCTGAAAAAACTGACATTCAGTAAGCACAGTACCCTCTACACTTCATTGCTTACCCTCAGAGAGATTCTTCATCTTTCCATGCCCTTACCGTTTTGTAAGTGAGGTCTACAAAGTACCTCCAGGGTTTAGGAACAATAATGAAAGTCACACAGTGGGGATACTTGATGTTAAGCCACCAGAAACCAAGGACACTGAAGAACAGCTGTCTTCCCATATCAAATGAAAAGAAACACTCAAAGAAATGCCAGGAAAATCAGCCTTGAAGACTTGGTATTTTTAATTTGGTATCAGCCAGTGTTCCCTCTCATTCACAGCCTCATCTTGCCTCAGGAAGAGGTGTCAGACATAGAACAGCAAGCAAACTATACAAGAATCTGTACCATGTGGAGGCTGGTATTTTTTTGAGGAAGATGGTTTATACAGAAATGAGACTATAAACATTGCTTTTGTAAGTCTTTCTTTTTAAAATGTTCCAAAGCTCTTGTCTGCGATGACATCAAGTTTCTAGGTCAAATGTGCTTCAGTTACACACTCTTTTTTGTGGGGGCTTTTAAAAATACAGTAATAAGCTATTCAATGGTCTGAAATTTCACCCTCCAAAGCAGAAAACAACTTAAGTACTCCCTGTAGACATAGAACCACTGAATGGTTTGGTTTGTGGAGCAAACTTCTCTGGGCAACCTGCTCCAGTGCCTCACCACCCTCACCATAAAGAATTTCTTCTTAATATCTAATTTAAACATACCCTCTTTCAGCCTAAACCAGTGCCCCTTGTCCTATTAAAAAGTCTGTCCCCATCTTTCTTTTAAGACCCCTTTATAAGCAAAAAGCCACAACAAGGAATCTCTGGAATTCTACAGGCTTAACAACCACAACTTTCTCAGCTTTTCCTCATGGGATAGGTGCTCCAGCCCTCTCAACATTTTTGTGGCCCTCCTCTAGACTCACTCGAACAGGTCCACGTCCTTCTTGGGAAGGGGGGGCCCCAGAGCTGGACGCAGTATTCCAGGTAGCGTACAGCCCAGGAAATGACTGGCCTTCTGGGCTGCAAATGCACATTCAGTCTCCCATCCAATAGTATCCCCATAAGTCCTCTGCAGGACTGCTCTCAATCCATCCATCACACAGCCTGCAGTGATACTGGCAATTGCCCCAACCTACGTGCAGGACCATGCACTTGCCCATGCTGCACTTCACGTTCACACTGGCTCCCTTCTCCAGCCTGTGAAGCCCGTGATCAATCTCAACTCAGTCCTTCTGCTCACTTAAGCAGAAAGTGCCAAGCTATCTAGCAAAATTGATTTTTCTCTTTTTAACAGACCTGGAGTATGTCAGACAGATTTTCATAGCCTCCTCACAGCATTCCTGCAGCACGTTTTGTTAAGGAAACTCAAGTTTAGCAGCTGTGTTTACTGCATGCCAGGTAATGAAGAACAAAAACATTCAAGAGTTACACATAAAACCCAAAATTTTGCATTTGATTCATGAACTTCAGTAAGAACCAACACATATCTCCACAGAACTACCAGAGCAGTGGCACAGTTTAACTTTAGATACAGAAGTTTACTTCATAAATATGTTATGGAACTGTGCACTGGATGCCGCTTCTCAGCGGGCCCTGACAGAGTATGCAACACCAGCAGGACATTTGTACCTCAGTGGTGATACTGCTGCACTAGGGAGCAAAGGACTTAAGTTTCAAGTCAGACAAAAACGGGGAAAGTGTTTGAAGCTGGCATCTCCACACCTCTGCTTACTGTAAGAGTGTAACAACAACCCGACTGCCTTGCAGGGCTCCTCAATAATATCTCATCTCACTTGGCCTAAGTAGAAGCCAGCTTGCTGTCCTTAAAATGTGCCTCAGCCCCTGGAGAATTTATTACCCAGAGCAGGAGACATTGCAGATACCCATGGATAAAAGCTGAAGTGGCCTCTAGGGCAAAAGAATAATTGCCTGCAATTTCTCTTGGATGATCACAGACAGGTGGGAACACAATCCAACAGCATTTCACAACTAATTTTTTTTCAGAGACTGCTTATAGAAGTAAACATTTATGCTGCCTTTTTTTTTTTTTTTTACTATGACAAGATCATAAATTTACAGAGTTTGTAGTTTCTAACTGACAATTGGGCACACATAAACAGAATGATTCACCTCTACAGACATGCGAGGGGAGAAAAAGAATTCAACTTTGTTCCCTCACAAGGTTCTTAATTCTTTTCTCCTCAAGAAGGTATTTCAAGTTGGAGCTAGAGGGTTAGCAGTATAGTCTGCAAACCCAAAAGCACTAGAAGCTGGTTCCCAGCTAAACTGGAAAGTAGAGCACAGAGCTCAGACTCTCCATCAATAACCTCAGGCAACAGATTCCTCCTAGCTGGTGGAAGTGGGGGAAGGCAGTCATTTCTCACTCTGGCTGCAGCCTAGACTTCAGTAATTGTGTTAACCAGCACAAAACAGTGTTAGCCCATGGCCAGTGCTTCAAGGGAAGCAGAGCTACGGCTGCAGAAGACATTTAACTGTCTAATCGGCTGCCTGACCCTGCTGACAGCATGCTGTCCCTACCTCCACCTTTCTTTCTCTCCTCACCAGCAAACCAGAGACAGGAATCTAGTCAAGATGCTATTCCACATCAGTATTTCAGACAGTAACACTACTGCCAAGTGCTTGGAAACTTTTCAATCTGCAAGGCAAGACAGAGACTATAATGCAACTGAAAGAATTTTTATCAGTTTCTCACATTGTTGTGGTATTTGATCATAAAAGCCAATCCCTAGCTACATCTCCTGGATTGTTTAAGACTAGAAGAGATTAGCAAAACCAATATAATGGAGGTTCTTGCTTATCATGAACCTTACAGGAAAGAACTCCAAACCAGTGTGCCCAAGAATGGAACTGAACAGGTAGGTCCTTCCTGAGGCCAGTTCTACCTGTCAGCTTCAAGCTGGGTTTAAACTTTGTGCTCGATGCTTATGACCTTCTTCCCAGAATGGAGCACCAGCCACAGCCCAAGCATCAGTGCTGCTCACCAGCCTAGTTGACATCCCCTAAGTTAAATGCCCTGCTACTGGTGAGGAACTCTAGAAGGGCATCACTAGGTTCTGCAAAAACAAGTTTTGGATTACAAAGGCCCCTAGAAAATTAACGGAAAGTAGTTTGTTGAAAGCTACTAAATATGAAGACACAAGAGGGTGCATGCTTTCAGAAGACTCTTCTTGCTTTAGGAAATGCTGCTGCTGCTTTAGCTTAAAGAGATTTACTTTTTAACACCGCTGAAGAAGTGTCTCTGATCCTAGCCACTGCATGGGCACATGACAGATGTCAATTCTGATCATTTCAGAATTGTCTGTAATTACCACCTAACGAGCACTACAATGGAAGTCAATATTTATGCTGCCAATACTACTTCCACCAAATGCGAACACTTCCAAGACTTTGTATCCAAAAGAACATCACTTCCAGATTATTTCAAGATGCCTAGCAGCAGATGGATCACAGATTTGCGTCCTAAATGGAAAGTATCACGCCAGGGCTGCAGGGGGCACAAGAAAAGCTCATTACTGAGTATGGAAAGTCATGAACACCAAGTACTACACTGAATTAAAGCAATTCTAGTCTACATAAAGATTTTCCAGGCTTCTTTCCATACAGTGATACTTTATCTCTTCCAACAGTTTACTTTGGGGAAATGAAAGTAAGCGACGGATGTACGGAACCAAATTAAACTTTTACATCAAAACCACCCATGTCTTGACATGTGTCCAAAGATCAACTAGTCTCACTAGAATTTATTTGCAGAGACTGTGCTACTTAGACTAACATGTGGCACTTAAATTTTTCACCTATATTTACCAGATTGTTTTCTCAACTTTCATCTGGAAAACACAGACATTTCTCCACCAAATCTCTGCCAGGTTTGTGGATTTTTTTTTTTCACAGAACTCTTATATTTCCTTCCTTTTACATATTTCAAAAGCTAAAACATAGCTTCTAGATGGATTCCCCCCCGCCCCCCTCCAGTCATACTGATTTTGGCTGATTATGAGTCACCAACTAACACTGAAACTCTTATCTTCCTTCATCTTAAGAAAATAAAACTGGAATATGTATAAATTAAGGCTCTTTTCCTCTCTTTGCTTTTCATTCTTTTCTTGTATCTGCTAGAAAAGCTCTGTGTAGTTATGTCCATGACTACAATCTGAAGAAACAAGGAAATAATTAATCATATCCAATTTATGCCACATATTAAAGATAACAGATACAAATCTAAGGAAAGCCTAGGAGAGTTAAAGTGTTAACTCATACACTGTTAAGCCAAACCCAAATTCCTGGAAGCACTCCTTGGCAATCAAATCTTAAAAAACAAACAAGCATATGTATGCCTTGACTCACCCTCCCCCAGACTAATTCTCAGAATCTAGCCAGGAGACATTTCCTGGCTTACTGCAAACAGTATCAGCTTTACGTCTGAGCAATTAGATTTACATTTTTCCTAGCCCTTTTTGCCTATGGAATCTTTCATGAATAAAGGTATTATTAATATCATCTCCAACAGTGGTGAATCCAGAGAGGAACGCTGCTTTTGAGTTATTCCCTGAATTCGCTGTAGAGCCTAAAGACATGCTACAGACACGGGTGTAGGATACAGAGACCGGATCTTCACATAAGGCTATGGAGGCAGACCTGTTGACACCACTTGAGAGTCTAGCCTACGTATGCTACTTAAAACAGAGTTAAGAAAAGCAGCAAGTTATTAGAGTAACTTAGAATTTAGAGGTTTTAAAACGCCTTTGTAGAAGATGCTTCTAATTTAAGTCCCTAAACATCCACCACAAATATTCTGCAGCTTAATGCAGCAGTACTACTGGACTGCCTCCATAACCAACTAATGCCACCACGAAGACTAAGAAGCCAAGTTCCCAAATAATTTTCTTACTCAGTTTCATTACACAACCCTTTGATGAGATCACCATTTCTTCCCAATACATGTCTTTACTAAAATGGCAACTGATCTTAATGTTAAGTTAGCCTGCAATTACAGTGTTAGACCACATACCTTGCTGCCTCTCAGTGGGCAGCAACGAATAGGTGAGGAAGAAAATGAAGATGGAGCTTGCAAAAGACAGCTTCTGAGAGCACTCTCCAGAAATCTGCTGCTTGGGAACTTCCCAAGTCAGAGACTGTGTTCTTGTATTGTCCTATAGTACCAACTATATTCCATGAATTTTCCGTTGGCTTTTGTGACCCAAAACTTCTTTTGCAGAGTTTAGTGATGTCCTCCTGGAGTTCTTCACCACTGGTATGGCAATTAACCAAGCAAGACAGCACTGTACCATCAGCAGACTTAAAGATTTCACTCTTTATTTCCTTACTGAGGTCACTGACAACGATCAATGCTTTTATTGTTGCATACATTAAGTCATACGACTACCAATTCCATAAACATAGCTTTGGTTTATTCATTAGGATTTGAATCCTAATGCATGTCTGTTTGCCCAGAAGCTTGGCTCAACACTGTCTTCGCTACTGAAAGGGGAGATGTGCTATGGAATCTCATGGCAGTAAACACTCACCAAAATTATGGCAGACTAAACATCAGCTTTGAGGATTCAGTAACTCCAATGTTAGCAAAGGCTGTGAAAATGCAAGATGACTTCTGATGGAAATTTACTTGTAAATTTCCAGACAGTCTGTCCCACTGGATAATCTTCATTTTCACCACATTTCGTAGTAACATAATTAAGTTCAAATAAAAACAAATGGATGCTATTTATCTCACAGAAGCTATTTATTTGCCAAGGTTTCTCTCTTAAATATGTACATTAAAATAGCTTAGAAAAGGAAATACTAAAAAGAAGCAAATAAAGAGTTCATTTGTTTCAGCAATATGAATGCTGATTTAGATTCAGCAGATGAATCTATTACTTAATTCCTCTGTTTGCATATTTTTGCATTTTTGCATTCCACCTAGGGCATATAACAGTGTTAGAAAACTTTAGCTCAGGATTTTGTAGAGAGAGAATGCGTGGGTTTTCAAGGTAAAGTTACTATAAAGTTACACCAAAATAGGGTTTATATTTGTTGGCTAAATACTTGATATGACTGGTATTAAAATCTGAATGAATGACCGAGTAAAGAAAAAAACTTCAGTCTATTTGATATGCACAGAAATCCAAAAAAATGCAAACAAGGCTCCTCATTAAATAAACTCAGTTACCATGGGATATGGCAGAAGACATTCTCGAGGATCAGAAACAGAAAACAGAGCATAGGAATAAGTCAAATATCATAATGATGGAGGTTAACAGTGGGATTCTGCAAGAAACTTGAAGATGGATCTAAATAGTAAGATGACAATTTATGTTAATGTTAGTGAATTATTCAGGATAAAAACCCCCCTGAATATAAACAATCTCAAGAGATCTCAGAGGAATGACAGAACAATAAAAGGAAAGAGAAAAGATGGCACCATGATAAATGCAGAATACACACACTGGGAAAAACGATCCTAACTATATCTACATAATGGTGGGCTCTAGCACAATTATTAAACTCAAAACCAAATGTTGGAATCACAGGAAAATATTTTTGAAATCAGCAGTTTAAGTAACAGGCAGTTAAAAAGACAACTAGGACTCAAGAATTATTAAGAGAAGGAAAAGAAGCAGAAAAATAGAACTTCGCCAGTGTGTAAGTCAGTGGCACGCTTTTACCCTTTTTAAAACAATTCTAATTATTCCACCACAAAACCAAACAAAGATAAATGAGAACTCAAGGAAAAATATACAGTAGAGAGGAGGAGGAGAAGGTGAAACAAATACGGTTAATTTATATTTTATTTTGTATTATTACAAGACTTGAAGGACATGGCAAAAAGTTATCAGGGATTCAAAAAGAAAACACTCTCCCGCTCGTGCTACTTGGACTGTGATGCTACCTTCACAGGAAGGTGATTAGCAAGGCGAGAAATGTACACATGGTCAAAAGAAGGCTAGAGAAGTAGGAACTAGGTGGAGCGGCAGTAATTTGATTAGCAAGTTTCTAAGCAGTAATTTGGATTGCTGGATACTGGGAGAGTTCCTCAGGCTCACTGTACACCAGCTCTTTTTGTACACTGCCCCAAGGACCATCTGATGGGGAGTGTTGCACAGGCAGAGCTTCATGCTGGCCAAAGACATCCATATGCTTCAAAACAGGAGGGAGAGATTATAATGAGGTTGTAAGTTCCTCTTTCCTTCACAGTATAACTCTATTATTTTAGAAGACATGGCAACAGGCAGGGAGAAGTATGGATTATACAGTGAAGGATGAACTATACAGTGTCTTAAAAAGCCATTAGGTAAAAAAACCTACAAAATTTTTTTAAAAAGGTGGAAAGGAAGACAAAACCTGGTGCATTAACTGCGAGCAGTTATCTTCCCTTTCCTCCTCCTATGACAGGGGAAAACAGTGTACATTAACCCGGTAACTTCCTCTTTCCAGTAAAAGGTTTAAAACCTGAAAGAATTACCAAAAAAAAAAAAAAAATAATAATTCTAGCCTACTTGGTATGCACAGGCTTCCAAAAATGCCAGCAAGACCTCTCATTAAACTGAGTTAGCATGGGATAAAGCAGGAGACGCTCTTGAGGATCAGAAACTGGAATAGTCAAAAACAGAAACGACACATCACTGGCTTCAAAACATACACAACTTCAAAACATACATGACCATTACATATCTATTCCTATTAGAAATATGCAGCTCCTAAATAGCATATTTATTTCTCTGTCTGACACATAAAACTTTTAAAAAAGAGCCAAGTCCTGATCACCACATCAGCTAAGTTGTTAGCTCTGCATAAGAGGACAAGAGGTACACAGAGGTCTCTCAGCATTAGAACTCTTCTCAGAAAGAAAAGGTGATTTTAGGAAACACAACAGGAAGAGAACAACTGGCAATCACTAACAGAGAAATAATTTCAAGGGTAGGACACAGCACAAAATAAGAACTTGAACTGGGAAACAAGGTGTCATAAAGGGAGATCCTCCAAAGGGCAGCAGTGGGAATAAATAATACTTTATCAACAGGAACTCAAGTTTTCTGCAATTGTGTTTGCTTACAAGATATAAAGGAAAAATGTAGTATTAAACTTCAAAGCCATATAGAGGTCATTCAAACCATCCTGATGCAGGGAAGGAACGAGAACAACCAGTCTTATCAGCCAGAAGGCCTATGTTTGGAGAAAACAGCAGAAAAGTTGTTTTTGGTTCTGGCTGTTTTTCCCTATTGTAAACTGGAACAAGAATAAAATCTTTCAAACACACCAACAGAAACAGAATTGTGTAATCTCTGAAAACAGGAAGTTAATTCTACAGCAGTTTTCAAAGCAATAAATAAGAATGTTAAATTTCATTTACTCAAAAGCCTTCTAAATATACTTATGTGGACGAATTTGTGGTAATGCTATTAGTGTCGCTATTGATGCAAAACAGCATACACATGGCTAAATACCCTCTTCCTGTAGAATCACAAGTTAGCATGATCCCAGAAATAAAGGAAAAATCACAGAAGTGAAAAATACTCAGTTCAGTTTACAAAAATTTCATCCCATCACCTCCCATACAAAAGCAACATTTTCACACACAAGCCAAACACAGCTGTACATTAACTGGTTGGCTAATTCACTAGTGCTCCACAAAGTCAGAAGTTGCATATATTACATGCAAACAAATTGTTTACTAGCAACAATAACATGTTGCACATTAGCACGTTACTGTGTTGCAAGCTAAAATAAAAGACTGAAACAAAAATAAAAATCTAGCAGCAGTAGCTTTCATAAGTAGAATAATGCAAAGTACTCTTGATCATCCCAGCCATCACCGAGCAGTAAGCACAGTTTACCAAGGCACATTCTAAACGCTCACATGAGGTGACATTCTCAGGAGAGTGACCATCAGCACTGGAGGGCAGTCAAGCTTATTAGCAATGTGTACAACGATGCATACAGAGTAATGAAATTTTGCTTGCAGAATTATTTTGTAGATTTTGCAGTAGTTCCAAATACTCTCAAAAGAGACACTTCAACTTAACTGCTGTAGCAAAAAGACAGCCTGTTATACATGGATCCCCACATTTATTTACTTATTTAGAATAGAAAAGAAGGCTTTAGAATAGCCTTTGGGAAGCAACGACCAACATTCAGCACTGCAAAGTACCTGGATCTCAAGGACGATCTGATTCAGTACTGCAGTATGAGGTGCTAGATGAAGTGTGCCAAAATTGAGAGCTAGTCTAGTATTTAATTATAGCTCTAACAATTCTAAAAAAAAGAAGAAAAAAGTTAAATTTCAAGCTTATTAGGGAAAAGAACTAACCACTTTGGTTGTCACCCACATGCAACAAAGCCAGTTCCCCTAAGAACAAAGCTCCCCTCTGAGCACCAGGCTCACCACCTAACATATATTCTAAGGAATGAGTCCCAGTGAAACTGAAATTCATCAGAACTAAGATTTGCGTGAATGCGGTTAAAGTATTTTTACTAATTGCCATTTATTTAACAAGATGTCTGTGACCAAGGCACAATCATTGACATGTTACAAGCCTAATGCAGCGAACACTCCCCCATCAAGCAACGTGCTGCACTGAACAGCTCTATCAGCTTCTACAGCAGTGTAAATAAAGCTCTGATGATAACATAACAAATGCTTTCAGCATAATTTTTATTTATCTCTCATATATCTCTTGCTTCTAGTACCTGTGTCCTGGGAGCAGCCGAGTGAATTTAATTCCCTACTGTCTGGCCCAGTGACAGTTAACAAATGATAATTCCAAGTTTATTTTAATATTAAACTGCTTCAAAGTTCGGTGCCTGATGCAGCTGAGGCAGAGGAAACTTAAGAGAGAGGAAGGCGCTACTTGAAGAACTATATCCCCCTCCTTGGCACACATGGTGTCAATCGCACACATCTCCTACTCATTTTCAGTTCATGGTAACTCCACTTCAAACATAGGTTTTCGATGCTAAATAAATGAGTAACATCTGGTCCTCTGCAAGCTTTTTCTAGTAAAAATTCATACCTTTAGCTTTAGAAATACTCTCAGCATTGCTGAACACCTAAATAATAGAGATTCAGGCTTAGCTGGCATAGTGAAATGGATTTGACCATACTTTTGAGTTTGGAAATTTTTGTGCTTTATAATGTCTGTGTAATATCTGTTTCAACACTGTATGTGCCTTCAGACTGGCATAGTGACCTTCGTTGCATGCATTCCAATACTTCAGAAAGATACCAAAATAAAAGAACTAAGCAAAATGCTACCACATGGGCTATTAGTTTAAGATCATTTACTTTCCTGAACTGATGTGGAACGCTGTGCTAACTAAGCTGTGCCACTCGCAAGATACTACTTCCCATCCATTTTTCTCTCACATATGACTAAGCTTTTCTCACCTTCCTCATGGCACAGAATACAAATTAAAGACTTCCATTCTTTTAAAATCTTTTTTCTTATACCAGCTTGGCTGACAATTCATCTCAGCTTTCCAGCTAATTTTGTAAGACAGCATATGTTTCTTTGGGACCAAACTCGGCTCTCGCTGAGCTGGATGCCGATTCTTCTATTCACTTTGAGAGGGAGAAATATCAGATCTTTAGTTCTTTCACACATGCACACAGTACTTCAGGAATATAAAAAGAGCTATCCATATAATGTCATAACTGGCAGTTACACTGATGGATTTATCAACTTACTGCTTCAATCATCAAGAAATACTGGAAGCATGAAACAGTCTTCCAGAAGACTCTCATATCTTTCTGTATGAGAATGTTTCATTCATAATCTTGCCTAGCTTTTTCTCCATTCCCTACATTCACAGATCTTTTCAGTTCTTAAATGGAGATATTCACAGCCTATTTTCTTGCTTTACAGTAGTTCTGCATTTAAAAATCAGTATTACACATTCTATTCTCTCCCCATACAGTTAAGTCTATAACTGCATATGCATTTGATAGGGTTCAACACAGGTCACAGCAATTACTTTGCTACTTCTCCAAGTAACTGGTCACCTGCAGAAGGTATTTTCCTGAAAATCACATGAAAATGGCCAATATTGCTTTTGGGTTTTATAACTAATCAAATTGTGCATATATAAACTTTATCAGACAAGCATCTGCTAATCATAAAAACTCTATGCAAAAGATTGAGACATAAAGATGGATAATAAAGTGGAAAAGGGCATTGAAGGCAATGTTACTTATGTAAAGGAGAAGAGTATGACACCATTAAGCAGCTATTCCCTTAACTGTAAAGTGAATTCAAGTCCACAATAATAAATATAAGAAGGAGGAAGGGAAAAAAACCCAACAAGCACTAAGCACAGGACCATTTTGGAAAATAGAGATGTTTTGGGGAAGGTAGGAAGCTACTTCCCTTACTCCACTATGTTCACTATTCTGCATAAAAATATAGTTGCCCCCCTCCCCGCTTTTTTTTTTTTTATAGCCTTTTTCCTGCAGAACTTGCTTTTGGCCTTTGGAATATTCAACCAGGTGAAGAAAAAGTGAGTCACAAAAAACTCTAGTATGACCAGGGGATAATGCCCTACATTTGCTGCAATTTGCATGTTTCCCAGAAGCTGCAAGCATGCTGTTCACAGCCAGGTTCCTTTTCCAGTGCATTTGCCCCATACATTTCAGTCTTTAAGGCCTCCAAAGCTCCACACCTGAGTAATGAGAGCTCCAAGGCCAAAGACAGGAATAAAAACCTTTGAATCATATCCATTATATCCATAATCAAGTTGCAGTTTTTATATGGTCAAGTGTAAAATGACAATACAGTCCATGAACGTAATCTTCTGTAAAGCCACATAGTTCATAGAGGTAACAGAATTAGGCCCCAAGGTGGGGGGGGGGGGGGGGGGGGGA
>VYXB01006061.1:912570-925473 GCA_013397135.1 Pachyramphus minor
GAGGTGGTTTAGAAATATGGCAGAAGAAATTCGAATTCCATCCAAGAAGAGGATCTGTATGTTGGTGACAGAGTTCACTCCTTCACAGCTGCCTGAAGCTCTGACAATAACACAAGAGACCCTTGAAGCCAACACTTAAGTGGCTCTGTTGCCAGAAGGGAAGATAGAGTTGGTCCTCTATCCACCAAAGTCACACATTTCCTCTCCTAAATCTTAAGCAGAAGATGTAGCAGTCTATCTGCCCTGACCCATCTCTTCCTTTTAACCTTAAATATTCATCATGCTGAGTCAATGCCAGCTGACGTTTCCAGTAGTTTGGTTTTACAGATGCACGAACAGAGATAGCGAGGTGTTTTTCAGACGAAAGACTGGAACATTAATGGGCTGTTCACTCTGAGTATTTATGGAAGTACAATGGTACCTGTTCCCAGGGATCTGGTTTACATGTTCAACAAGTTGTAATTTTTTTTCTTTTTTTGCTTTTCTTACTCAGAACTCTTAAGATTTCCCTCTGTGAAATACCTGTTGACTCTTCGTCATCAGACTGCCTACCATGGTGGAAACTACTTCCTTGAGTGCAAGCAAACTGAACACTAGACATCACTTCCCAGATCTTAGCTGTGCTGAAGAGCAATTATTCCCAAGTTAAAGGGTCAGAACTCTGACTCTACAGTTTCTGCTCCAGCTAAAATAACCAGAACAATAGGGTAAAATACGAGTAGAAACAGCTTCAAGCATTTTCATACTCAGAGTGCAAATAAACATACAGACCTTCTCTAATAGCTTAGTGATATAATCTGCCTTATATTTTTTAAACTCTGACAGAAGTTTGGTCAACAAGGATCCTTACAAGGTAAAAAAATAAACATATTTTAGTGACAGCAGAATCTCCAGTGGAAAATGAAAAATGGCAATAATGCCTGCAGGTTATTTCTTGTCAGTTGCAACAGAGCAAAGTGAGGGAAAGGAAAAACAAATTTACTCTTGAATGAAAGCATATATCTGTAGAGAAATCTGAGATTTCCACTGCACTTCCAAAAAAAAAAGTAACACTGAGCTGAAGGATAAAAGGGGCCTTGAGCAACTCCTCTCTCATCATGTAACTAAGTACCAAGAGCGGCTCTGTGACATATGAGCACCCATATACTTCATTAGCATGATTTTGCTTTTGAGTCACCACAGTCTAAATTACCCTCTCATTTTTTTTCTTTCCCCCAGTGAATATACCTAAAGCAAATATCCACATTGTAAACTGAATTACAATCCAGGCTGCATAATTTATTCTTTCTAGAGCTGACGGGTAAGTCAAACATAATGCTGATCTCATAATCTCCAGGTAAGTTTAAGATACAAACCACATACAATTTACATATCTAGAGAAACCACTCCAGTGAATTTATATTGAGTAATTAAATCACTGTAATTATCCCTTTTGTTTCAGAAATATAACAAAAGTCCATGAAAGTCTTTAAACATAAAAGCCTTTTCAGTTTATCCGGTTTGTTAAAAATAAGCCTGGCATTTTCTTTAAAGGTTTTTTTTTTTTTTTAAATCCAGATGCTGATAGATAATTACAGTTTCTTCTTCTTGAGATCCCAGAATGACAATTAATGAATCTCTTGTGCTAAACTGAACAAGCAGCTCTCACTTCAAAATATCTGTCTTTCAGGAGTATTTATTACATCAAGAGTCAGATGCTGGCACGGGATTGCACATGATCCTGCAAATCTCAGTTAAACATGCATTAATGGGCTTTTAGTAGAGCCCAGGACTATGAGTAGCCTAGTTATGCCAAATGATTTCTATGACAACATACAGTCCTGAAAAATGATGATCTGGATTCATAACCATACTTCTAATTATAAGTTTCACCTTCCTCTAGCACCACAAAAAAAAAAACCCTTCTGGCAGCAATCAATATGACTTTCAATCAATAAGAACTGCAACCATATCAAAAAACCCAACTCAAGGGATCACCAATTACACAAACATCAGAAAAATCACTAATTGATCAGTCCAGAAGTTCATCCAGCCAGCATCCTATCTCCAACTGGCTGATCAAAATCACTTATCTTGAAGAACACATGCCAAGAAACCCACCTCACTGTCTAGTTTACCACTGACACCTTGACCAAAGGGGTGCCACTGGCTTTTGGAGACGCCACATGTCTTTAGTTCACCTAAACCAAACGATGCAGCTCTTCCCTTCTTTCATCGAGTCTTCTCTATATAATCATATCCAGCCATTTCTCTTTAAGTAAAACTCTATTTATAGAGTTTATTTATATAAACACATAAAATTATTTATACCACTCTACCACTATAAGGCTGAGAACTGCCTTACAGCAAAGGTTTAAATTTGTACTTGTCTTACCACATACTGTTTTAAGGGATCACAAATCACCACTATGAAAGTCTCCCTATCCCTTCATGAAATGAGATCAAAGTTGCTAAACAACTGAGAAAAATAAATGTCAAAGAAGATACAACTAGTGAACGTTAAAGTCACCTTTATCACAGCACAGTTAGCTATGTCAGGGGTGTTCACCTGTATCAGCTTTGTTTACTTTAAGACTAAAAACACTGACACAAATTTTTCTGCAATCAGGCTGCAAAAACAACGCCAACTGTCTCTGAAGCCACAAATACTTCTATGAACCCCAGCCGAAAGCCTTCTTGCTGAGCAGTCGGATTTGTGCCATCATGGGGAGGACATGTGCTCTCAGAATTCCCAGAGAACCCTGGGAGAGACTGAATTCTTCTGCTTCCATTTACTGTCAGTTCCACTAATCTGTCCTCAAGTAAGCTTGCAATAAGATTAAAATAATGACTCAGTCATTCTAGCCTCCCTCTTCACAAACAAATTACTCTTCTGTTTTATTCTTTTCTCCTATATCATTGTCAGCTGGCCATGTCACCTGATACAGATTGCCTGAAGGGCTGTTTGCTCTTTTTAACTTCAAATGCAATAGGGAGTAGAGATTGCATCATATCAGCAATACTACCTTAAAACGGCAAAGATTAAAAACATGAGAGTAAAAAGTTAAAAACACAAATGTCTCCACATCTGCTTAGCAAAGAGACATAAAATACCAGCTAGCAAAGCTCCACAGGTACATTGGTGCTGGAGAAAGCAGAACAGAATGTTCATTTCTCCCCTCCTGACAGACCCATACCCATCTCCTGATAAGCCAGTCTCCACAGGCATCAGAAATCCAACGATATTCAAAGGGCACCACGAATCACCAGGAACAGACACAAACTCCAGGGGACTGCACGTTCCAGCACAAAAGCAGTTGACATGCTGCAAATATAATTTAATTTTGACTAACAACAACAACTACTTTATGTACTTTGGCCTGTGAAGTTTGCTTATTCTGTCTTTGGCTAAATACCTTCTTGCTCACATCTATACCTTGTACTACCACCAGAGCACAAGGTATTCCCACAGGAGCCTAAAACCCTTTCCCTTACATACATAAAAGGTTCCTAGTTCTACCAGGAAAACAACTTCTCTCAAGCTGTAAACCAACTTACTGTTTTGTATAACTCATGTTGATTCCCACCTAACTATGCTCCTTATGCCCCCCTGCTGCTTTCTTTCTCAAGAGGATTAGATCAAAGAAATAAAATAGTTTAGCCCAGTGCTTTCTGTATTAATATACAGGCTCAAGAATAACCGTATGCACAAATGCCTAATACAAACTAATACAATGCAACCTCCACATAAAAACCAAAGCAAAGAGCACACTCTAAGTACATATTTTGACAATCAGTGATCAAGTAGACAAGGGAATGGATTTTATGATGTGCAACAGCTAACTATTTTCTACTTGATAAGGTAGCTCTAGAGGTCATTAAACTTTCTCCTCTGACATAAAAGCATAAAATTTGCTCACAGACCTGTTTTACAATACTAATATACAGTGTGTCTTTGCTAGCACCTACAGATCAGGAGTGCACCCCTCTCCCAGTCATTCTGTTGCCCAGGCTTTGTTTCACATTGTGGATTGGTCTCAGGCCAATTCACCTGTCTCCCTGAAGATAACGCTAAAGTGGAACACATAGACCAAGGAGACACCAAACACATTCCAGCTAGGATTGGTCCTTCAGTCCAGACAACCAAACTAAGTAATCTCCAAAACACACACAGTGTGAACATTAAGTCTTTAGCACCCACTGTTTACCCCCACAAATGGGCTTCCACTGTGCCACAGCACCTGCAATAGCAGACACAGCCACAAATATGAAGATTAAATTTTAACTTTTCCCTGAACTATTTGAGTGAGAGGGGGGAACATAATCTTTCTCAAAGAAAGGAATAAAGCAGATGTTATATTGTACCAGAGGCTTAGGGACAAGAAGCCTTCTCATTTGGATCCCGATCAGGCTCCCTCACCATGAGGCTAGCATGCTGAGGAAAGATAAGAATAAGCAAGTATATAATTCTGTGCTGGGTCTGGGTGAGGTGGTTAATTCTCACCATAGCAGCCCTTTCAGTGTTGTGCTTTGCACTGGTAGCTGGAAAGGTGCTGACCACCAGTCCTTTGGCCTTTGGCCACTGCTGAGCAGTGCTTCCACAGCACCTAGGCTGCTTCTCCAACACTACCCTCTCACCAGCAGGCTATGGGTGGGCAATATCCTGGGAGGGGACACAGTCAGGACAGTTGACCCCAACTGACCAAAGAGATATTCCATACCATCGGCTCGGCAATAAAAGCTAGGAGAAAGAACGAGGAGGAGACAGGAAGCATTCATTATTATGGTGTTTTCTTCCAGAGCAATCACTACACGGAGAGAAGCCATGCTACCCAGGAGGTGGTGGACATCATCTGCTGATAGGACAAAGTGAATAAATATTTTGTTTTCCTTTGCTTCTGTGCAACATAGGCTTTGCTTTTGCTTTATTAAATTGTCTTTGTCTTGACCCATGAGTTTTTTTCTTGTTTTCTCTGTCCTCATCCTGCTGAGTAGAATAGAGCAGCTTGGTGGACACCTGTTGTACAGCCAAGGTCAACCCACCACAACCACACCTTAAATAAAATGATGTATCCCCAAGCAAAGTTTAAATTGACGCCAAGATACAATTTCTTACTGTAGTTAAAACTTAATTGCAATACAGACTCTTTCAACTTATGTGCCACTGAGCAGAATTACAAGATGACCAACTTGGTTGATGAAGAAAGGACAAAGTATCATTTCCCTGCATTGTATTTGAACATATTAATTAAAATTACTTTTCTCTTCTTCTAAAGGTGTTTCCTATTCCAGTTGTGATTTAGTAAATAAACACCTTTGTTCTTATTTATACACACATTTTCGCAATGCCATTGTTCCACATGTAAAATAAATATAAGTCAGTCTACTTACCAAAGCACAAGAACAGATCTCAGGTTTTTTTTAACTTAAACAAATAGCAAGGACAATCCCAGGTAGTAAGTTAGTAGATAAACATTTCAGGTAAATACAGTTTTGGTGACAAAGAAAAATATCTAGCCAAGAAAAGCAGCACAAAACCAGGTGGCTTTTGTAGGAACAGAAATACTGCATCAGTTCATTGAACCTCCCTGCTTTCTAAACAGCAGTAGCCCAATAAATCTAGTTAAAACTACTCAGTAACTGCTGTCTTAGTGTTCTCCACCACCAAAACTGATAGATTCCCATCTAAAATAAAATCAGATAATATTAACACCATTTATTTTTACTTGTCTTTTCAAAAGCACCATATTGTCAAATATCTCACAGAGAAAGGACAGGGACTAAAGGGTAAAAGGAATCACCCAACACACAGCAAGACCATCTCATATGAATCGATAGCGTAATGTCCAAATGCACTTCTCCACAGTCTGAATTCAGACATTTTAGGAAAGTTGAGGTTTTATTTTAACTGTATTTTTTTTTACAATCTTCTCTTTTTCTACAATCTTCTCTTACCTGGCAAGATCACTTAAAAGAGGCTCAGCAATGTGAAAATCCCCAAATTCTGCAACTCTCTCAAGGACTGTCTAACTTGCTATTGCTTTATGATACAAACCAACTGTATCTTTGGTTTGCTATTCACAAGGAAAGCAAACTGGTGATAAGGTTCAAGGTCATGGAAATTCACTGTAGCACACACACCAAATCAAAGTGCTCACCTGCTTGTTTCCCAGTCTTGGTCATCCTTATCTTTTTCTTCTTTGGCATCAGAATTGTGTGAGTGTTTCTGCACAATCCGCATCCCACCAGCTTTCACTGGAAGGCAAATTAAATACACAAAACAAACCTCAGTCAAAATAGTATAAGTGAAGAAAGTTTAAGCATGACCCTCCCCGTTTCCTTCCTGATACTTTGCAGAGTATTTTAATGGTAATCACAGTTTGAAAGAAGGGCCTGAAGTGTAAAAAAGTGGCAAGCCTGAGGAACAACTACTTCAGGACCACATCTGCCATTCTCTTTCACATCAAGCCATCTTTGCTTATCCTGAGAAGCTGCAGCTCATTTTATCATCTGCTTTCAATGTCACTTCAGAATCCCCCGCACTGTTTTAACTCCCCCTCTACCCCCTACTAACTTGCAGCAGTCCGAAGAAGAAACTGAGGCAATGACTTACACGAAAGGCCACAAACATGAATGTTAAATACTCCCATAGAACAAGAAGGGCCAAAGAAACTTACTTGTCATTTCAAGTTAAAAACTACGTCGATAATAATAGTATTTATACAACATGTACTTTACAAATAGTGCAACAGAAAGCAAAGCTTAGAAGGGCTGTTAACTTGCATTTAGAATGGAGCTTTTTGTTTTGTAAAACATACTAGCATTTACAACATTTCAAATGCTTGCATCATTTAGTTTTAGAAATGAGGCAAATGTGAAAGCATCCCTTTGAAACGCAAAACAAGAAGTGAAAGCAAATCCACTTATGTTCATCACTTATCCACTCCAAACTGCAATATAAAAAAGGAACCAAGACAGGCTTAACACTGCAGCTACTAAGCCGAGCAACAGGCAGGCTGCTCTTGATCTGCTTTCTGTTTCAACAGTGTGCTTTTTTTTTTCTTCAACCATTGCTATACACACTTAGAGGACAACACAGGAAAGATGATGCATCTCATTAGCTAACTGGATAGGTTACACTGCCATCAGCAACCACATCAGAAAACCACTGTAGCAATCACCAGTCAATAAAACCACCTACAGACACGCTGATCTGTGTTTCACATTGCCTTGATACAGCAAGCCGTAGTCAGGCTCAGCAGAGATGTCACAGCCAGAGAGAGCAGGATGCCAGAGTAGCCCTTGGAAGAAGCTGAAGCGCTTGCCAGCGTGGCTGGGGGAAGCTGTACTTCTGACAGCCCTCCTGTGTCCAGCCACAGATGGATTAGGGCACCTCACAGCAGTTCAGTGATATTCCCTGAAACCTAGACACAGGTCTAGTTCTCAATTCTTACACAGGACAACAATGGAAAGGACACCACTGTGCATAAACTCTATACCCTGTGTGAAGGCAAGCAGGAAAGAGAAGCTAACCTACCCTAGGAGAAAGTTACAGCTTTTTGGCCCTGCTTTTTAAAAAACAGATTTTAAGCTTTTTATGATATTTTTGAAAGACAAACTTCTGATTCAATAAAGGTCATTAACTAAAGTTAGGCAATCAACAGACAAACCCACAGAAATAGCTTTTAAAACCTATGAAAATTGCGTCCTCTTACCATGCATTAAAAAATAAATAAAATCCATATCACTAACCACTTTGTGTTCTCTCTCCAACTTATACCTCAATAGGTGAGAAATGTCTCACATGGGAAAAGGAAGGAGAGACAGTTTAGAAACTACATTTCTTGTTGCCCAAAGTAAAGCAAAATTAAAAGTCCAATTAATTTTTCTCGATTCAAGCTCCTCAGAAATTTCAGTTTGTTTGCAAAAGCAAACACCTAGAGTTCTGAGAAGTGCTGTCCTCTTTTAACATCTCAGTTAATCAAAGTGACTGGTATGTTTTATTGATCTTAATTTACAAATTAATAATTTGAATTAATGTCTAAATTTAACACCACTGCACAATCAGTTACTATTTATTTCAAATTACTTTTTGTGGAAGATACTGTCTCCACAGTAACATCTGCCAGGGTTACAAACAGCACCTCTGAACAATACATACATTTCCACGCCCTTCACCATCTAGTAGAAAAGTAAAGAAAACAGTACCTGAAGATTTAGTGCTAATTTAGGTAGTCTAAAATATCTCTCCTCTCATATTGTATATCATCAGGCCACCAGCCACTTATTCTCTCTTTATCTGTCACAGGAAAAGATACGAAGCTAACACAATCAGATTTGTCTGTATGAAGAATTAACACGGATTAAAAAGCAAATAATCAGACAACTAAAAGGCATAATAGTGACTGAGTAATGCAGCAACTTAACATATTTTTAATAATCTGATTTTTTGAACTAATAGCAGCAGGAATAGTATAGACAGCTTAAAATACTTTGGTGCATAATTAATAATACTTATTAATCTGTGCAGACCTGGGAAACCAAAGGAAGAATCCAGCAAACAACTGCCATAATCATGTGCATTTCTGAGACCAAAAGTGAAATAATTATATCAGCATTCTGTACATACAGTTGATGTAGATTTCTGCCAACCATGACACAGCACGCTCATACCCAATCTAGTTTCAAGAGATTTAGCTTAAGAAGGTAAACACCCTTGCACCAAAATTCACCTTCCTTTTCAGAAGGTTTCAACTAAGCTACACTACATTGGAGTGAGACAGAGAAAAGAAATTATGATTACGTCAACCAATCTCAAGAAAAACCCACTCCATTTGGGAGATTTTCTTGGGAGTTATGAGGATTCATCTATCTCCTACTTGCCTGGCATTTACTACACAATTTGGCAGATGCTTACCATGGTGATTTGTCATTTAAAAATCGTCCTTAAAAGAGCTCAGATTTCCTTATAATAAATCCTGCAGAGAAAGACCACCAGTCTCTAAAGTGTGAAATAAAGAAGAGATCATCTGCCAGCATGCTCTGAGAAGAGCAACAAGTCTGTCTGCCTCACTGCTGGATATAAGACAACTTTTGGATTTTAATTACTATCTGTCATGTTTCCCCCCCTCGAGAGTACAACAGGACTACCTTGTCTGTCCTGTGAACGCCAGCCTGTGTTGCTGCTAAAGGTATGACTACTCCTTCAATCTAGAGTGGGAACGCACTCCACTTTTTCTTCTCCTCCCCCCACTGTTGTGCTTACTTCAGACTCCTCCCAGTCTCTGAGACTGAATTCTGAAATAAACCCCACTGGCCCCAGCTTGCTCAAGCTTACTTTTTCCCCCTAAATCGCCTGCTGGTCACAGCATCCGGGGAGGAACTTTTAGAAATCCAGACTATAACCAAGAGTTTTAGCGGCTTCCCTTTTTCCTTGAGTATGGTATTCAATATTAACATGAAAATTTATTTCTTATGTACTGTGTAATAACAGATTCTATTACAATGATAAGATGTATGAAATGGGAAACACAAAATATGCCCTTGTGCAAGATTAAGGGAGCACACATTAGTGTACAACAAAGAAAGAACAGAGGTAAGAGTTATTATATACCTTTGTTTCACAAAAATCTTGGCTCAGAGCTATATTTTTTTAGTGCAGGAAAAAGCACATAACTACTTTCATGAACCTATTGCAAAGCTTCATAAATATACTATTAACACAACCACTTTGCTTTGTCCCTCCACAGTATCTACTAGAAGAAATGAACAGCTAAAAGCATAATTAAGCAGACCTCTTTAGAGAGACTGTCCAAACCTACTCAGGCAGGCGCATTTGATCTCACTGACAGACAGATATTTAATAAAGATTAAGTTAGGGCCCTCTTAAATTTCAGAAAGGAGTTCAAAGTCACTTCATATACCCTGTCAGCAGCCTGAGGTCTTGAGGTTTCTTTCCATTTCATTACCCTTCGTCTTTTCAAGTGCTTTTTTTCCCCCCCATATGTGAAAGATCAATGCAGAGAGGGAGCCAACAAACAGCCTGCATGCAGTCAGTAGTCGAGGGCCAACAGTGCACATGAAAAACAACGGATTTGTCAATTTCGATTTTAATTTGATGACCCTAATCCTTACTAACTTTTATGTGTCAAATTCCTACTCAGTGGGGTAAGACATCTGTAATTACAGGCAGGGCTCTTTATACAACTGTATGCAGCAAAACCTGAGCTTTTAAGCCATTTATCAAAAGAGAGACCTTATTCACATCTTTGCTGGGAACTTGCCTTGTTATTTACAAACACAATTCCACCTGTATTTATTTTTGTAAAAAACCTCTTACTTCCTTACAGACTCACCTGTTGCATTACTTTAATATTCAAGGATCAAAACCGAGCTTCAGACACTAAATATAAAAACTGTTCCTAGTCAGCACATTTATTGTGGATTTTCCAAGCGTTAAAAGAACACAGGGTTACTTTCCTCTGCCAAATGGCTCAGAACCACCCTCTTCCAGAAGCATTCTGGAAGTCATCTTCTTCCTGAAGATACTGTACATGGTGTTAGTTGTTTTTTCTAACCTCAAAGACAGGCTTGGTAATCCCCTTCCTTCCAAAACTCAACTGGTGCATGCTCACACACACACACAAAATAACAGGGATGCCAATTATACTAAAAGGGTCAAAAAATTCTTCAGTTCATATGTGGGCATATGTTTTATACAGAAAAAATAAACTGAAATACTCAGCAAAGGAAGCTTGTATTGTACTCCAGTCATACTTTTGCACTGTGCATCACTTGTTTCTCGTGTAGCCTAGAGAGGCTCACTTCAGGTCTTTTAAGAATTCCACCTGCTTCAAAAGACAGGTTTTACAGCAACAATCTCAACATCATCAGAAAACACAGTTACAAAGCATGTAAATGAAACTATCTGCCGTCAACAGTGTAGCTGGGAGAGAAAGCTAAACCAATGCAAGGTCTTACTTGCTCTAAAGCATCGAGGCAGGTCAGTTCAAGAGCTACGGCAGCAAAAGCAGTCAACACCGGGAAAGATGCTTTGGTTTGGTTCCCTGAAGCAGCTCAATAAGAAGTCACGTCAAAGCTAATGCCATGACAAGGGAGGCTGCAGGACTGGGATGACTATGCTCAGTCAAGAGATTGGCTTAACTCAACTGCTGAACTGTATTTGCTGTGCAAAGCAAAGCCATTATTTTTCACTTCTAATACGTGTTTAGAAGAATCTCAGGTCCTCGTAATTTAAAGAGCAGAATTCAATAAGGGTTCAACAACTGTTTACAAATTTAGCTTTAAATCTCATCAATTTATGTGAATATAAAACTTACCACCTGTTAATTTAGAATTTCAACAGTTTTTACTGAAACAACTTAGAAAAGCTCGCCAGAGAGGAGCTGCCGTCCATGGATGGCGGCAGATGGGTATCGCACTGAATGTGACATCCAGCTCCCACCCTGACTATCTGCTCTCCCATGAGCACGCAGCAGCGGGATGGACCGCGATGGAGCTCCTTTGCCGGGCAGTTCATAAACAGCTTTACTTGTTTCCTACCCTGCCAGCCTCCAGAATTGCAGCCAGGAGCGCGCAGCCTGCTCTGGCACTCACACCGTGACGCCCACAGGCAAAATGGATGCACAGAGTACCACTAGAGTACTACTAGTTTGCAGTGCGTCTGCTCACGCTCAGTTTGCACTGTTGGCAACAGCGTCGCAGGCTTCTCCGTGGCCCAGACTGCTCCGTTCCCCTTTCCCTCCCACCATCGCCAGCCCCAGGCGGTGGTTCCGCAGGCCTCCATCGCCTTTCGAGGGCGGGATGCCGGCGGAAGATAACACAGTCTCCCGGGTGGGACCCCGGAGACGCCAAGCGGCACACACCCGATGAGGGTTTGTCCACAACCAGAGAGCTCCGACGGGAGGGACGGGACAGGGCAGGGAGCGTCGCCNGGAGGGTGTCCGGCCCGCGTCTCTGCTTTCTCTTTGGGAGGCGAAGACATTTTTACTGCGGCAGCGGCCCCGCTCCCGCACCGCGCACCCGCACCCCGACACGGCACAGCGAGCACGGCCAGCACCCGGACCGCCCGCAGTGCCCGGCGCGGCCCTGCTCCCGCCCTGTCAACGTGGCCGCCGCCAGGACGCGCCCCCCGAGGGGCGGTGCCGGGCCCGCCCCAGCCGGGTACGGCGTGTGCCGTCTTACGGGGGTATACACCCTCGTTATTTTAATTGCACTGAGGGAAAGCGGCCCAGGCGGTATGACTNTCCTACCCTGCCAGCCTCCAGAATTGCAGCCAGGAGCGCGCAGCCTGCTCTGGCACTCACACCGTGACGCCCACAGGCAAAATGGATGCACAGAGTACCACTAGAGTACTACTAGTTTGCAGTGCGTCTGCTCACGCTCAGTTTGCACTGTTGGCAACAGCGTCGCAGGCTTCTCCGTGGCCCAGACTGCTCCGTTCCCCTTTCCCTCCCACCATCGCCAGCCCCAGGCGGTGGTTCCGCAGGCCTCCATCGCCTTTCGAGGGCGGGATGCCGGTGGAAGACAACACAGTCTCCCGGGTGGGACCCCGGAGACGCCAAGCGGCACACACCCGATGAGGGTTTGTCCACAACCAGAGAGCTCCGACGGGAGGGACGGGACAGGGCAGGGAGCGTCGCCCCGCCACCGGGAAGGCTGCCGGGGGGCAGGGAGGGAGCGCCAAGGGCGAGCAGGGCTCAAGATCCCATCCCACCTGGATCCCACAGGACACCTCCCGCCGCCAGAGCGCCGCCAACACACGTCTCCGGGCAGCGGGGAGCGAAGGAACCCCCCGGGGCTGTTCGGCACCGCCTGCGGCGGGACCCGCCCGAGGCCGCCCTCGCCCTGCTCCGCCGCGGGCGGCACCGGAGCGCACAGGGCGGGGGCTCCGCGGGGAACTGC